>JARQSV010000397.1:35781-55026 GCA_030142285.1 Calameuta idolon
CCCCCCCCCCCCCCCAAAGGGTGGCGTTGCGTCGGACGTAACATTATCACATGTTATAGACACAAATTAACATTATTAATGTGTTTTGTAGAATCCTTGACTCCTTATTTTTCAAATGAGTAATTGCTTTTATATAATTATTAAATAATATAAACGATAATATACAAATTATTTCCAAAGCCTTGTGCATTTAATGTGGCGTAGACCAGCACCGACTGATTCGTCGTGTAGTATGTTGTATTTGATTATTATAAAAGGTAATAAGAGTTATTTCCCAACTGATTTATTAGATTGTTATACTGAGAAGTTACTCTTTTTTTAATAATATTCTATTCGTCCGCACACGTAGCCTAATAAATGACATATACTGTAGCAAAAATGTTACTGCAGACTCCTCCTTGCCACTTGGCTTCAGGATACCACTCGCCTCGAGCATTGCGTATTGCGTGTATTCATTGCGTATATTTAGTGTTTTATTATCATTATTAGTAATTTAAGACCCTAGGGCACTGGCTCGGAGACATCGAGGACCATCACCGAGGACCAACAGCCATCTCCAAGGGAAGCATCGAGAGAGTGGCTATGTTGCCTAGGCCGCGGAATGCAGGGAACGCATGGGCAGGAGACCCAACGGTTGTCGAGACTACGTAGAGATGATGCTCACTAGGCAGCCACCTTCATCACGTGAATCCAATCTTGGTGCAGTCCCGTTACATGGATAATAAAGAGGCCCATGTGACAGCAGTGAAGCCCTCTTCCTCCAACTTCACGGACGTGCCTGGGACGATTTTGACAGGCCATGTAGACCGCCATGTTGCCTGGTGTGCGAGCGGCAAACCAGCGCGCCGGCGTAGCCAACCCTTGCAGCAAGGCCCTCGAAGGCCGGCCAGCACCGTATCAAGGGAAGGCGCCACAGCCCTGCTATGCCTGAACTGTGCACCAATGCCGAAGGGCGTAACCCTCTCAGACCAGCGGTCCGACCAATCACCGAAGCCCTGCAGGCCCACGAGGACCGAAAACCGTGAAAACCTCTTCACTTCGAGCCAGGCTTTTCGAGTAAAACGTTGCGATTTGAGTGAGTGCGAGAGAAAGAATTTTTGAGTGCCGTGATTGGAATACTGTCAGTTGCGGATTGCTTGGCGTGAATAAATTTCGACTGATTGAATTTCCTCCTTTTGCATGTCCCCTTTTCCTTTACACTTTTATACTTGAGTAGATCACTTCCGGATATAGCGGGCCATCTCTCGTGGACCCGCATTTTGAGGTCTAGTAGTTTCTTTTGAGTCAGACCGGGTTTCTGCTGGAGAAGCTTGAGGCCTAGTGGTATATTGCGGGCACCCTATTTTTAGTATTTTTGCACCCTTTTTCAGATATCCTCCTTTCTCACATCCGCCTTTTTAGTATTACAAACCCAAGTTAATTACTAAGCAGCCATTTACGTTCGGGAACCTTCCTCCTAAGATTCCCTTACCTCTTCCGACCGCTAGCCGTGCCATCCCATTGGAGTAAATATTCGAGGACCTTCGTAGATCACTCGATGGTGCTACACTGTAACCGTAACTGGCGTCCAATCTTTTTTCTTTTTGTGTACCTAGCGCCGATAATCCCTCCCTGCCCCTCCTCCCCCTCCATTTAAAGCCCACCGATCGCCCGAGCTCCCGAGCGAGCTGTCAATTTAGATTTTCTTTCTTATTATATTTTTGCGTAGTACGCTTCTGCTTATCTGTGACGTACTTCTCTCATTATTGTATTTATTTTCTGTCCGTTATACCGGCATTTATTTTGTTATTTATATTCTTTGCTATTTTACCCCGTGTTCCCCTTTCGTTGCGTAACCCTCCCCCGTGTTTGCGGTAGCTAATTTGAGCAGACCCTGAACCCATTTTCAAGGCCCAGTACGTCACAATGCATTCCTAAAAAAAATGAGTTTACAAATTAAATTTATGTGCCATTAAACATTTTCGACAACCCAATATATTTTTCTAATTAGCGAAATCACAGTCCATTTACATTTTATATCTGTAAAAATATAGATTTCGGTGCTTAGAGCTTGTGTATCCCGTTGAGCAACGAAAACTTATGATATGTTCCAAGAAACACTTACGTGAAAAAAACTACGCCAAATACAGGAGTGCTGTGAATTCCCCTAATAAAAATGATTGATATCATATTATTGAGGCCAAGTTCATAAGTCACTACATGTTTTCCTATTATATGATCTAACACTGACCCATCATTTTAATTGTATTTTCAAAATTTCCTATAACGTTTTTGCTACTCTGTTACATATTACTACTGCTTCCCGTAGTTGATTATGATTTAATGGTCATTTAATAATTAATAAAGCTTTAGGTGATTCCTAATGAAACCCATTCAAGCCGTTACACAAAAATTCAGAGCTCCACCGCAGAGAGAGAATTAATACTCTCTCCTGATAGGTACTGTGATGTAATAGTTGCGGGTGATAACTTAGGCGCTAGATTAATACCACTCCTAGACGTAGTCTGCCAGCAAAAATAGAAATAGGTGCAGCAGGGGGATTAATACCGCTGCGTTACCTTTAAGAGGTAGCAGAATTTCCTGCAAATTATAAGTTCGTTTGCTGATTCTAAGAGTTTATATCGAAGCAGTGCGATGTATTGGACCATTAGATGCTGTACTTTAGTAGTTCTTATCGCCTCTTCGTTTCTTCTTCAGGATTTTCTAACAAATAAAATTTGGGACTTATTGGCTCGTTGACCCGCCTCCGCTTGTGCCGGTCCCTTTTGTGGCTGGTTGCTGTATTAGGCCGCTTGGCCGTAGGTATTGCTGTGCGATCCCTTCTCGCGGTAGGTGATTCAGGAATGTTGCAGTATAGCGTAACAGAAAGAAAAAAGATAAGGCAGGCAGCGTTAAAGGACGATAATAGACGTTCAAAAACGCAAACTTTAAGAATAATTTTGAGGTGGAATATCGGTAGAGGATTGTCGTGAGGAGCTTGGTTCAAGAGTCTGATTTTAGTGTTTTATGGCGAGATTAGGGAAAATCATGTCATAACATATGTATACGACATAATTTCGTGGAGAAATAAATTTGAGCTATACAATATTTATATTATAATTAATATACTATTTATATTATAATTGAAGGATCGCGTTCTATAATCGGCTACCGCGCTCAGAGACGGGTAAAAATATTGCCCAAATAGGTTGAAAATAAAAGTGCGAAATGTGATAAACAAAAAATATGTCTGGATAAGGCTCGTTCAGAGGCATCTTTTATATCGAGGCCATTTTTTTGTATCAAAAAGACTTTTCGAGATAAAAATAAAAACGTACTTTTTTTTTACCTAAAATAACACGCAAAAATCAATGTTTCTCGAAACTGAATCTGCGTTTTCTCAAGAAGTACTTGACCGAATCGCTGCAAATTTAAACCACATGTTCATGACTCATTGGCGGAGCCTATGATTCAGATCAAAATGTTTAGCGCAATATTGTTGTTAAATATTGTAATAAACAAGAAAACCATGTTTTCCACATTTCACCTAGCGAGGTGAAATAAAAAATACGGGTCCTTAACGTTTGGGCAAGTTTTTAGCAAAGTTTGATCGCGATTAATTGAAAATTATTGAAGTTGTCGAGAGTTTAACAAAAGTCGGCATTGACGCCGACTTGATGATTACTGCGCGCGAGTTGGATTCGAACTCTATCGCCGTCTTCAATGAAATGCATACTTTTTTTACTCGCATTATTTTCCTATGATTATTTTACATCCATAAAGGCGATTCAGATTTTAGCCGTCTTTATCATTGCGATTCTTGAAATCATGTCTTGACGCAGGTAAAAACTACATAACAGATTGCAGTGTGTTACGTAGGCCGTAGTGACTAGCGAGGCCTTTAAATTTGGTAACTTAAATTTAAAAGTAACCAAAAGAAAAGAAACGACTGGATGTAACGTGAATAAAATTTGAGTGAATTCCGAGCGGTAAGAATGCACTCAATGGTGGGTTCGCTGCTCGTTTAAGGTGTTGAAACACGCCTTGCTATTCCAACGTGGAGAGATATTCCCTGAAATTCTTATGGATGGATAATAGATCATTATTGTGCAAGGAAATTTGATTTCTGCGTTATATTGTTACAAATAATTCAGTAAGCTGTTGATTGTAGTGTTTGAGTTATGAGAAATTCGGGATATAGATCGTGATATTAAATTACAAAACCTGATTGTATGTGCGGTTCAGGCGATTAGAAATGTCGTGGAACCGAAAATTATCAATCTTATGCGTTACTAAATTTGAAAAAGACTAGTCTGTGTAGCTCAATTTTGCCCTGTAACCGATCCAGCTTGTTCCCTAGGGTATGTAATAACTAATCCGTACCTAGGCCAGATTACAAATATTACACTGGATCTAATACTCTAACGGTTAGAGCCACGAGTGACAATGTGCAGTCCGATCTTTTGCGCGTGATTCTAAATGATTTTCTGTGCGCTAATATCACAATTTTGGCTGCTTATATAGTCGATTTTTGCTGATGCTCTTAGGTACGATTAGGACCTTATGTGTGCGAAACGGCTGGGTAAGTCACACGGGCATGCACTGGGTAACGTGCTGAGTCTGAAATTCTATTGACTGTCAGCTGGCATTCTGTTTCGAGAATGCTAACCGATGCCATATGTAACAAGTGTCTTAAAACAAAAGTCGATCGACACTCGGCAATCGTCTTCTGTTTTTCGCAAATAGGATTCGGCCGAATCGTATTCTTCTCAGTAGAGCTGTCGCATTCGCAGCATAGCAGTTGTAATATGCGATTTTTACTACAAATCGCAAATTGTTTACTGTCTTAAACCTACAGTACTGCATATATGTATTTATTCCTAAAGTGTCAAACATAAAAAAATGCCCAACAAATTTAGTGCGAGAGGTCGTAAACGACCGAAAAATGAGAAGTTTTGGAATAAAATAGTTGTGAAAGTTTCGCGTAGCAAGGTAATTTTTACTTATATTTTTATATATAATTTTGTACATAATTTTATTTAGGACGAAGAATATATATCGATGAATAGAAAATACGTTTCAAACAAAATTTTCACCGAATTCAAATCCTGCTGTGTTAAGAAATGCTTCAATCAAATCGATGTCAAGAGGTAGAAAGAGTCACATGATAAATTTTGGAATTTGGCAAATTACCAGGCACAGAATGTTATGCTAAGTAACTTACTTGTACAAAAAGACAGTACAGCTTGATATTATAGCAATATATATTACAGCGACGGTAATGAGTATGTAAAAATCTGCAAATCTTTTTTATGCCAAGTTTTTAATATAGACAAAAGTAGAATTGATACTGTAAAAACGAAAATGTCTAATCATCAAAATCTATCAGATCAACGAGGTAAACACGACAATCATCGTGTGAAATTGACAGATCATTTAAAACCCTCATTATGCGCCCAATGATACTGAGCTCAACTATTTTGAAGATTCCACATTGACTTTGCACAGCCTTTACGAGTCATTTGTATATACGAAATATTTCAACCATTGCGTGAATTTTTCTTTTAATGTACCTCGTACCGATGTTTGCGATTTGTGCTTTACTTTTAAAATAAATGGCTAGAGACAAGATGAATACAATAAACATTTATTGCTCATAGAGGAATAAAAAGAAATTAAACAAAATATGCGTTAAGATCACACTGCATTACAACTTGAATTCGACTTTGCACAGAATTTGTCACTTCCAAAATTGCCTATTAAAGCTCAATTTTTCTGCCGATTGCTATGGCTATACATTTTTAATGTACATGTTTTTCATAACAGTCGAAGCTACATGTACTATTTCCTAGAAGGTAGCTTGAAAGAAGCATCGAATACTGTATATAATTTAGTATACAAGGCTATTAAGAAAGAGTTCACTGCGAATTATTATAATAAGATCTTCTTATATTTTGACGCTGCGGGGGGACAAAATAGAAATTATTTAACTGTGATGTTTCTGTCAATGGTATCTAAAGAGTTTGTAATTGAGATTCAGCATTTGTATCTGGTAAGAGGGCACTCATATTGTCAATGCGACCGAAATTTTGGTGTATGGCCGCAAAAAAAGAATGCAAGAGAGAATTGAGAGTGTTCAAACTTATGTAAATTTGATCGAAAATGCGAAAAATCCACCATTCATAATGGTAAACGTAGATGAATGCGAAATTCAGGATTTCGAAACAGTCTTAAAACCAGACAAAGATCTTTAAAAAATTAGAATAGCTAAAGTTATGAAACTTAACTATTTTCCGAATGGTTAAATCGAAGTTTTTTATAATTACAAGGGAGATCCCAATTGTTTCCACTTGAATAATGCTATTTTTGTGCAAGACTTGCGAAATGCTTCTCTTTCTGGTAGTCTAGGAATCGCTCCAGATAAATTACAAGACTTGTAACGATTCATTAGTTATGGTAGTCCAGAGGGGCAAGATTTTTTTGAAAATGTCATAAAAAACAGCGTTGTAAATGCCACGAAATTTAAGATGTCTAAGCTGTAACTTGTCTTTATCCTGAGCTATAAGTTGTACTTTGAATAATTTTAATGCTAGTTCATTAGTAGATGAGTAAAGTTTGTAATAACTCGTTAATTAATGTGTTTTTGAAAAGTATCTCGTACCCCCTCCCTTTTTAGGTAAAAAAAAAGTACGTTTTTATTTTTCATCTGGAAGTCTTTTTGGTACAAAAAAATGGCCTCGACATAAAAGATGCGTCTGAACGAGCCTTATCTAAACATATTTTTTGTTTATCACATTTCGTATTTTTATTTTCAATCTATTTAGACAATACTTTTACCCGCCTCTAAGCGCGGTAACCGATTATAGAACGCGGTCCTTCAATTACACTTATGAGTTATACTTTGTTTACAGTAACTGAATACTTCAAAGGCAACAAGTGGAAAATACACCCAGATTGGGTATACTGTGAATATAATGCAGGATCCGAAAAATGGTTCTCCACCCCAGAAGAGCGTGTTCTTCATTTTTTGACTCGAACTGGTCGGCCAGGTTGGAAATGGATGTCTCTAAGGCCAAAGAGTCGCAGCTCGCAACATAAACAAGCGAGCAAGCCTGACAAGGATTCATATTACTGTGAGTACCTTTTATGTGTTGTTGTTACGTTCGCCGCGTTTTAGACCGAAGGACTGAACGTGGAAGATGAATCCATTATTTTTGGGATTCTTGCCGCTTTCCAATGCTAGAGCACACCCAACTGTTGTTCTGTTGCTTATTTCTTGCGTGAGCTACGATCGTGATTAGAATCTTGGGTACACAATAAAAGTAAAGGGAATTGGTATTTTAGAAATGATTCGAGTAAACGGAGGAATACTATGAGGATAATGATATCTACATTAAAGATTTGTTAGTGATTAATTTACAAACAATTGTAAGCTGTTGATCATTTGCTCTAAGGCGCGTTCAATGGCTTGAGTGTTTTTAGCGCCTGATATCGATACTCGCTCAGTAGCGAGATGTATGCCTAATATTTGTACTTCTGTTGTTAGCGTTAAAATGGTTGAGTAGATGTATTTATGTTATAATGCATGTATGATTAGGCGTAAATATACGACTATAATATATTATACAGGGTGTCCCATTTTAACTTACACAGCTGAATAACTCAAAAAATTGCAAGTCATTTAAAAAATGTTTCAAATAAAAGTTGGTGGGTATCGAAGGGCTGATTCAGCCATGACCTTAACCATGACCTTGACCTACATTCTCAAGGTTATTTGAAGGTCAACTTTAGTTTTTCAAATGAAAACCCCTATTTTCGACCTCGGATTCCTTAAGAGCACAAAATTCTACGTTCGGATAGGTATTCATGTTAAGGGTCAAAGTGATCCCTGAAGGTCATTTCAAGGTCGAATTCCCGCTTGGTGCAGAAAAGCTGGTTAATCATGATATTGCTGTTTGAGTGAAAGAATTCCATAGATCGGTGACTTCGACAATCATATGTAACTGTTGTGCTGGGAGTCTCCTGACCCCATCGACGACCGCCAGGCCACGCGCGTAGCAATGCGCCAAGTCAGCATTTAAAGGCGGCCTGGAACCGCAATGTAGAAATCGGAAAATCGCACAATAAACGCACTTTCGGAAGTCCAGCTTATGACTGCCCATCCGAAAATCGAGAGTCTACAATTAAAGTCCGAACGGACAGGGTGGTCTCGTGAGATAGACTCAGTACAGGGCATAGGTGTATACCGAACGGTACCTATTCGCCAATCAAGTCGACGTACGTCGAAACTGTACTTATTTCTTTGTTTAATTCAATAAATCTTTTGGTTTGCTATATTCACGCGAGTTCCAACTCCTTAACCGGCAACGATCCCGAATAATCATTCAAGTCCTAACCTCTCGAACGAACTCCTACGTCACCGAGACGGTACGGCACAACATAACTAATGCATGAAATGACGCATTGCCTGACCCGGCCACTCAAGGGACAAGTCTGTACAGCCGACGTCGAGAACGTAGGGGGACTTTTGGCTCCATTTCTTTGGCCCTGGAAAGGGCCGATTTGTGTTCGTGTAGCTCTGAAAAGAGCTAGCCAATTCTTTCACTCAAATAGCAATATCATGATTAATCAGCTTTTCTGCACCAAGCGGGAATTCGACCTTGAAATGACCTTCAGGGATCACTTTGACCCTTAACCCTCTTGTCAATAACCAAATTTCCCAATTTCGTTCAATAACCGGGGTACCCGGGTACCCATAATGCAAACTTGATGCTTCTAGGTAGCCTATGACCATATACCTGCTTCCTTCCACCTTGTACTCGGTAAGTTTGACAAATTTTGACCCGAAAGGACAGGGAAAACCCCACAGGTATTCTGGAATTTCCCCAGGGTTTTTACCTGAAGGTATCCTAACGGACAAATTTCGCGGCGAGGCTTCAGTTTCGGATCAGATTTTGACGAGTTCGGACGTACAAAATTTTGCGTTCGATTTGTATTCTTGATATTCTTTTCCCGCTTATTGTTGATTACTCGTCAGTACTTTTCGAAATATGAATTGAAAAAAATGGAAGAATTATCAGCGGCTGAATATGCAAGGTAAGCTATCCACGTCTATTTCCGAGATATTTTCACAATATGAACAATCATTATATAATAATATTTTGTAACAAAAAACTATCAGATTGACAGCTGAAGAAAAACGAATTTATTTGGCGGAACTTTTGGGTGAAGAGTTTGATTCTGCAGAAAAGAATTACGTGTCTGATAGCGATGATGAAGACTGGTTTCCAGTCTTGCATGAGCAAGCAAAGAGTTCCGAAACTTCCGATCACGAGGAAATAGGTATTGTATATAAATATATATTGCGACGTCGCAGAATATACAAGCGTGTGTGTGTATGCGTGATTTTGCATTCGACGAAGTCTAAATTTAATTTTTTTCAGCGGAAGGTTACGATTACGAAGATGTAGCCGAATCTGAAGATGAAACCGACGAAGAAATCGATACAGAGACCGAAGAGAGACCAACTGATCAATCGCCAGAGTCAATTGCAACTTTTATAGCCAAAGACAAAACCATTTGGACACGAACACCAACGGTTCAACGGCAAACCGCAGCTCTAAATATTATTCGGCAAAGAAGTGGACCTCATAGAGACACAGAAACACTATCAATTGCTGATACTTTCAAAGTTATTTTCACCGCCGAAATGGTCGACATCATCGTGCGTCATACAAATAAAAAAGCGTCTCAAGTATATCGACTGTACAACGAAGAAAATCCAACAAAAAAGTCACTTGTGTGGAAAGATCTCACCACTCGAGAATTGTATGCATTTTTGGGTATTTTGATTGCCTCCGGAGTAAATAATTCAAACCTCGATCATACAATAGACATGTGGCGACCAACTTCTTATCCATTATATCGAGCTACAATGGGCATCAATCGATTTTGGAACATTTTACGATTTATTTGATTTGATAATGCAGATACTCGAAGCAGTCGTATTCAAGAAGACAAAGCTGCTCCCATACGTGACATTTGGACGATGCTGAATTCAAACTTAGGAAGGTTGTATAAACCAACCGAGTGCCTGACAGTTGACGAGCAGCTCTTTCCATATCGTGGTCGAACAAGATTTACGCAATACATTCCATCGAAACCTGCGAAATATGGAATAAAAGTGTGGTGGATATGTGATGCGCAAAATTCATATCCGTTACATGGACAAATATACACCGGGAAAACTGCTACCAGCCGGGAAGTGAATCAGGGCGAACGATCGTGAAAGATTTGGTTTCGCCGTACAAAGGATCAGGTCGAAATATTTCAATGGACAGCTTTTTTACGACGCTTCCCTTGGTGAAATTTGTTATATCATGGAACCTGACAATTGTTGGAACTTTGCGTAGAAACAAAAAATATATTCCGTCGGAAATGGCCGCTTCTAACTCTCGCGAAGTATATTCAACGTTGTTCGGTTTTCACGAAAATGTGACAATTTGTTCATACGTTCCAAAGAAAAATAAGGCTGTTATACTTTTATCCACGATGCACACAGACATGACTATAAGCGCTAATCAAAGGAAAAAACTCATCAATTTTACAACAAAACGAAAATTGGCGTCGACACGATGGATCAAATGCTTGAAAGATACACAACAAGAAGGCACACAGGCAGGTGGCCTCTTGCATTTTTTTATAATATCGTTGATACTGCGAGCCTTGCAGCCTATATTCTATATTACGAGAATAACAGAATGATAAAAAAAAGGACGAATGAACGCCGTTGCTTTTTACGACAATTAGGTGAAGAGTTATGTATGCCTTCCATCGAAGATCGTTCGAGAAATTCACAAATAATGCGACATCTTATGACCAAGATTGCTATTGAAAGCATGTTTGGTAAAGCAATTGACAGTGAAGGTAATGCACCATCAACATCATCCGGACAAGCATTAGATAATACAGGGCGAAAAATTGTGGTGGGCACATGCCATATATGTTACAAGGGCACATTCAAAAAACGCCGCAAAACACGAAAATCTTGCGAAGCATGCAAAAAGCCGGTATGCAATGAACATACAGTAACAATTACACGCTGTAATGAATGTGCCGAATAAAATACATTTTTAACATTATTAGTGAATTTGTATTTGTTTATTTATTTAGTTTTATAAATTCTATTTATTATTATAGTCGTGAAGTAATTTGGTGACTCAAAGAGTAAGAGCAAAAAGGAAATTCGTTATAGAAGCCTATTGGATACTCGCGGGTACCCGGGTACCCCGGTTATTGAACGAGCGTGTAGTCAACTTTGAGTCCCGATAACATAAACATTTTTTTGAAAAATTGTATGAACAAAACCAGAAATCACTGCAGAATAACTCAAATAACGAGGATCTGTCCGGGATAAATCGCATGTTGCTAGGAAGTTAAAAAATTATCAACAAGAAAGTGTGGAAGGGTACCCGGGTACCCGGTTATTGACAAGAGGGTTAACATGAATACCTATCCGAACGTAGAATTTTGTGCTCTTAAGGAATCCGAGGTCGAAAATAGGGGTTTTCAATTGAAAAACTAAAGTTGACCTTCAAATAACCTTGAGAATGTAGGTCAAGGTCATGGTTAAGGTCATGGATGAATCAGCCCTTCGATACCCACCAACTTTTATTTGAAACATTTTTTTAATGACTTGCAATTTTTTGAGTTATTCAGGTGTGTAAGTTAAAATAGGACACCCTGTATATTAATATGAAAGTAATATTGATAATATAACGAAACTCCCTGATAGTAGAGAGGAAAACATTTCGGATATATGTATGGGTTTATAAAAGTTTGATTACGGATGATAGCTCAACTCACCAATGAGTAGAGGGAGATCAGAATGTTGATTTGGAGTAATTGACAAGAATACTGATTGTGAGTTCTGTAGTGATAGAACTATGTCGCGATTCACTGGTAGATATTTTCTGTTCCGTCCTAAGGCGAGGAAGACAGGAAGATAGGCCCTAAGATATCCTGACGTTACACAATTCCTTTCACACTAATAATAAGACTCAAAATTTATATGAAAGAAAAAGAATGACCGTTTTAGATGTGGCTTCTAATCAGACTGACTATCCTAACGGTGGATCCAAGATCGGAAAACGTTATGAACCTAGTGAAAGTATGTTAAAATGCTGATTTTGTGCATTCTGAAAGCGTGGGACTGTTGCGAATTGCTTTTGACCGCTCCCGCGGTCTTGTCCCGTTTTCGGCACGTACGTTCAAGCATACCGTCTCCCTCTCTCCCTCTCCCTCTATCGCCCCCCTCCCCCCTCCACAAGACAATTTATGAATTTCTCAATTGTGAAATCTGTCGACAGATACCTCCGAGTTGTCGCTATTTAAGGCATTTTTAAAAAGTCGTTTTTAGGACGACTTACGATATGCATACTGTGACGTATGCCCTACACTGCGGTAGTCTACAAATAATCCGTGGTTGCTCCCAACGTACTGAATTCCATAAAAAATGAAAGAATCCAATTGTTGGGCGTTAAGTCCGGGTTTCCCGCTCTAACGTTCCTCACGACGGCCTAATTTCAAATTTCCCGGCTTCGCAGCCGCAGCTAGCGCAAAACGATAGTGAGGAAGGAGTAGTATAAGTTGGGGGTGTCTGACTCAAGATTCCTGTAACCGACCTATACCGACACTCTAGAACCTTTGAAGGTGGGTGTCCATGCTAAGTTGCCATCGTGGGCTCTACGATTTCCGGAAGTGAAGTCACCGAGACCCCTATTTTTTTAGGAATCTATAGGGGATTCCAGGAATTTTACGTTGGATATCATGAATTTTACGTTCGATTCTGGGAACTGCACGCGATCGAGAACCTTCTAGAAGCTTCGATGGTTCGCATCCGTGCTAGATCGCAAAAGATCGCTTCCAGAGCCGCCGGTCCTCTTGCGCGACGTTTTGAGGCAGCCTCTTGCTCCCCACTCCGAAGTTTTCTAGAAGCTTCAACGGACCCAGCCCAGGTTTTCAGACGGCAGCCCTCAGCCTGCTTGGCCCTGAACGGGCTCCCATCTCGGAAAGCCTTCTAGAAGCTTCGATTAACCTCTCCCATCGCTGATGCAGTCCTGGAGCAGGAGGTTTTCTTCCCCTAACCTTGAACCTTACCGCGCAGATTAGCGCGTAGCATTAGTGAATAAGAGAGAGACGACGGCGACGAGCGGCATCCCCCTTTTGCGCGCAGCGTCGAAGAACGGTTTCAGAAATTTTTGCTTAGAGGTTGATTCCAGGAAAAACGATACCCTCTCCATGCATATTTCGAACGGCAACCGACTTGACCTCGAACGCTATTTCGCAACGTCGGAACGGTAGCTTCCTCATCCCACGGAGAAGCTTCACGAATCCTCCAACCCCCAGCCTCGTGCGAGCGCAGCGGCGAGTTCAAAGTGATTCTAGAAGAATCTATGTATTGCGACGATATAATTTGCGTCGGCAAAACGAAAGCTATAAAAATCAGAAAGTGGGAACGAAAGTGGGAACGAAAGTGGTCTATCTGCCAGAATCGAAAGTTGGGCGCCAGGTGCCCTCGAGGAGTACCACAAGCTCTCGGCTTGTTTTCGATATCGCAAAGGTGGCGAAAAAGACTCAAGTTCGGGTAACCCTGTGCCACCAGGCAACCAAACCTAAAAATCCTACCAGGCAACCTATAACTAAATACGCCACCAGGCAAAATACAACTAAATGCGCCACCAGGCAAAACAAAAATCTAAACGCCACCAGGCAAAGTATTATACAATTATAAAAGCCACCAGGCAATCGAAAGAATCAGATAGGGGCTCCACGGCCACGAGAAGACTCTCTAAACTAATTAACCTAAAGGTTACCCAGAAGGAATCCAGCCAAGGACTTAGGAAAAAGCGATAAGAAACACTACAATAAATTAATTCAGGTTAACGCACCGGAGCTGCATTAAGCAAATGCAATCCAAAATCAAATAATTGGTAGCTCGACAGAAAGATCACAAAAACCGTAGATCAGGCATGAATAAGGTGCAAGCGAAAACCAAGCATATTTCACAAAAGACTTAACCTAATTCACAATAATCGAAAACCAAACGGAAGCTATACAATGCAAAAGAAATTAGAATAACCCAATGTAAGATCGGAATCTAGAGACGCATTCGATTAGTCGGAAATTCACGGCAGCGAAGGCGCTAAGCGTGAGCGCAAGCGCGTGTACGACCCGAGCAAAAATTTCTTCAGGCTGCCTGATGTTATTTCAGGGCCCGTTCGGGTGATTTTAAGGTATCCCTGATTAGGCTAGCCGAATCCTGTTCATATCAGAGCCGGATAATATTTGATATGGCATATTTAATCTGGCTAGCGTGAGATCGTTAGCATCACGACCTGATAAAGTAAGAGTAAGGTTAGCCTGATCAAACTAAGCTGGTTAGCTGGAAATAATTGCTATCAGTACCGGATCAGATAATCATAAGGCGATATATATTTCATATGCATATCTTTAATACTGCACTAAAGCTATAAAATTATTGAAAATGAAGAAACGAAATAGCATATATTTTTTTAACAACTTCTTCGCTAAGGTCTAAAATGATGAATTTTCGGCCAATAGATTCCATCGTACAAGTTTTAGACACCTTCGTTTTTGTCACCTGCCGTATATTCAATGTTGCCGAATCGCATCAGGTTAGGTTGGGTCGAGATGATCAGGGCGTATACTAGCCGCCCTCTATGGCTCGGATGAATCGCCTGATCACGGCCTGATCTGAAATGCCGTTACATGTCTGATCACGGCCTTATAGAGGGCCTTTTTCGGGCCGGACTAAGTAAATAAGGCATGTCTGATGTGGCTCGGATGCCAGCCTGAACAAATTTTCGCTAGGGGACGCGGGCTCGATACTTCTTCAAAACAATATCACGGAAAATAAGACAATCAGAATAATCGCGTTAATCGGAATAAATTGACGAAATCGGACTAACTAACAAACGCGAGTTCGCAATTAACTAATAAAATAACAATAAACTAACAGAAGTAACAATAACTAAGTCGGAACGCAAGGAACGGCAAAGTAACGGCAGCGGAACGATTACGTGGTTCCACTGCTCGCGCGCGCGCGAAAATATCTAACCGCGTACGACACAGTAATACGAAAGAGTCACTTAAATGAAATTATAAATTAATGTAAACGCGATGAGAAGGTAATACGTGCGGGTTCTTAAACACAAGCGCACAATCGCGAATACCGAACGTAAGCACAATAAATATAAAAGATCACAGTAAGTCAGAACATGATATGGTACAGAGAAATATCACAGATCAGCAAATAAAAAGAGAATATAATAATTAGTATTTAATTGTCGGTGGAATATTACGACGTTCTCGGAAAGGGTAGTATAATCTCGAAACCGGCAAAAGGATCGGCGTCAAGGAATGTCAACAAGTGAGGTCATCCCGAAGGGCGGCCGAAACGCGCCACGTCAGAGGGACGTTAACGCTACATAAAATTGACAACTGCGTTAAAAGTGAAATTAATCGAATGTTTGGCAACGATAATCAGATACGGCACACAAATAAGAATTCACACCATAAGAGAAGAAGATATCGCATACAAAACTAGGAATGTTACTTTAGGAATCGCACTTCAGAAAAATGAAAGAAAGTTTTAGCAGAAAAAAAGAATATAAATTAAATTCTAATAGATCGCAAAGCAACTAGAATAGGAGCAGTGATTTCTGAATATCCAGAGTAAAGACAGGCGGGAGTTCGCCCGGAACGTTAACGGAACGTATCGTTCGGAAATCACAAAAGAAGTTTACAAAGTCAAGAAAAATAGGATTCTTACGGTAAACGATATCTTACAATAATAGAAATAATATAAATAGGCCGCGAGAGAATCTGGCTGTCGGACAACCAAGCCGGTCAACCCGGGGTCAAAAGTTCGGGCAGGCAGATTCCCACGTGTATGTACACTAGACGAAGATTCCAGAAAGTTCGTTAAGTATAGAAAGAATAGAAATTACAAATCATGTAAGAAAACTTAAAATCGAAACGCTCAATACAGAATGGTAACAGCACTATCGTCGTTTATACTATAATAGGCGGAAAGACATTCGCCCGATAACGAAAAGAAAAATCCATCACTGGCTAAATCGGTGGTTTAGCCGTGCTCGTGTGCTATAGCCTTCAGTCAAGTCAGAAGATATTAAAGAAAACGAAAGATCTCACCAAGGAAAAGAAAAGAAAGCCAAAGGCAGCCAGAAAAGGAACGACGGGATCCACAGGACTCTCTCTGTCTCTCTTTTTCCCTCTCTCTCTCTCTTCGGAGGTTCTAAGTCACCCAGCGTAGGTTCACGTTCAAAGCTTCACACGACAATGATGAATTCTTCGCCGATCGTCGGCAAGCAGGCCCAGGTAAGGCGGGACGGCACCGGAACGGAACGATCCTTGGCGGAGATGGCCGAGCTCTCCCGAGCGTCGACGCGCAGCGGCGGAATCGGCCGAGTGGAGACGAGCGGCGATCCTGACCACCCTCGAAAATGCTGGGCCTGGCGGGTAGAGGTGGTTCGGCGGCTTCTCAGCCGGACGGAGGTCCTGACGTGGGCGATCGGCAGCCCTTAGGCGGGCCAGGGAGGAAAGCCTCATCTCCCTGCTGGCCGTATCAGTGGTTGATGGGCCCAGAGGAAAACGGCGGAAACGGCGGAGTCCCCTCTCGGGTGCTCCAGGGCTCCTGGTGAACCGGCGGCACAGTATCCCGGCGACATCCAGGTTGGCATAGCCGTCGCGCAGATCCCTCCAAGTCGTCCGGTACCTCAAAATTCTCCAGAAACGGCAACCACGGCCAATCGTAAACTCGAAATCTTCAAACTCTAAAGTCGTGTCGTCCTGTCCTCGTGCCCTTGTGTCGTCGTCGAGAGACTCGAGAGTTAAGATAAGAGGTAGCATAACAGAAAGCAGGAAAGATAAAGCAGTATAACGAAACGAAACCGAAAACGTTAAAGGACGATAATAGACGTTCACAAACGGAAACCTTAAGAATAATAGTTTAGGCGGAATCTCGCTAGTGGATTATCGTGAGGAGCTCAGCTGGAGAGAGAAGTCGGAATTTCTTAATTTTTGTGCGCGATTCGGAAGAATCACGTCACAGTATGTATCGGTTGCTTAAATGCGAAATACCGAACGTTATCTCACAATATCGTGCGTGGAGAATGCAGTTCCTCATCCCTTTGAGGTGTCAAATTACTTGTAGAAGATACGTAGGGCCATGTCCCTTTTCCCTCCTCGCATATTACTACATCTTGGCTGCACGAACACTCGGTGTTCCACACACTCAGTAGTAAATTCCTGGAAGTAAGGAGCGACAGTTTTCTCCAAGAAATCCCAATAATCGTTATCAACGATTACCCAATTTTCGCTGTCACCCAAGCACGGAAGAAGATTTTAACACTCTCGATCTGCAGATCACGCGAGTTCTCCTTAGAGAACTCGCGATGTTCGGGAATCCCGCCTCATCACTGCCCATGGTAGGTGAAAATCAAAACAATCCCCAATTTCGGTAGTTTCCCTGTAAAGACATAGGTCGTGGCCGGTTAAATTTACTGGGGTAGGTACCGACTGTGCTTCCCATCAGTTGGCACCTCTTGTGTGCGGGTTATCAGCCCAAAAGCATCCTGTGCCTTCGCCACCGACTTACTATTTTTCTCTGCTTCCTTCTCCCGAATTCCGAAGCTCCGGAGTCCAGAGGCATCGCCGAGCCGTCAGTGGTGCGAGCTTTTGTAACGGGCCGTCTAGACGCCACGTTACAATACGAATAGGCTGTGACCTATTTCTTGGTCAGTCGCAGGAACATCTATCGCAAACGGAGAGAGTAAACAGAAAAGAAAGGGGACACGGGCTAGAATGTACAAGGAAGAATATAATTAATAACGCAAGTGCCGATACAAATAAAACAAAAAAGAAAAGAAACGAAAAGATAATAGGAATATACTAGGTCAGAAGATAGAAAATATAGCTCGAAATACAATACCCAAAATACGGAAGGTACTCTAGAAATACCCAATACAGAACTAATTAAAAATAACAAACCGGGGCTCACGAAGAAGCACGCGGTGTCGCAACGGGCTTTAATTTCGGCATAGGTAAGGGGAATCGGGATATAAAGTCTAGATGGCAAAGAGACAGGAGGGAAAGAAGGGCTTACCGGCGCTAAATATCTTCTTGAAAAACATTAATTGGGCGCCAGCCATGGTGTCATGTGATCAGGAGGTCCTCGAATGTTTACTTGACTCAACACGAAGGCACGGCTAGCACGGGGGAGACAAGGAGGGTATATCTCAGGGAGGAGGTTTTCGAACGCAAGCTACTCAGTAATTATTTCGGGTTTTACAATGCTCAAAAAGGCGAACGGGGGAAGAGAGAAAGGTACGGAGGATAGTTGACAAAGGGCACAAAATAATAAAGTCTATGACGCACGCAATATACCACTCGTCTTCGTTGTTTCGGCAGAAGGCCGGTCTGAAATCCAAAATCGCTAACTAAAAAGATTTTGGTCCACGTGGAACAACTCGCTAAGATTTAGAAGGGATTTACAAACTGAATGAGGGGAAAAAGAAAAAAAGTGGGGCAGGGGTATTTGGAAAGAAGGGAAGATCAATCAAGCACTCAAAGTACTCACTAAAAACAGCTCGCAACACAATAATCCAGAATATCGCATGTTAAATATTTGCACTTTTACACCGGAGAAATTACAAACTTGCATTCAGATCGTCTGGCCCAAAGTGAAGAAGTCTTCACGTTTTTCTTCCTCTCAGAAAGTATGCGTTCCAAATTTGGTAATTACCCTAAACATTCGTGTGTCCGTATCACTCGTGCTTTACTTCACGATTTTCGGTCTTTACGGGCTTCCAGGGCCTCGGGGATTTGTTGGACTGCTTGGCTGAAAGGGCGCCCTACGCCCTTCGACATTGGTCCGCAGTTCGGGAAGGGCATGGCTCCGGGTCATTGCTTGCTACACTCTTGGCCAGGCCTGAGAGGCCCTCAGATAAAGGTCTCAGATAATTGAAGGTGTTGTGAATACAGACGTAGAATTCACGGGTTCGACTGCCGGATAGGATATTCGGGAGTCGGGTACCTTGGGATTCGTTACCCGAGTAAAAAGTTAGAACTTAACTCTCAAAAAAAAAAGTAAAGATTTATTTAATAAAACAAGAGATAAAATTGAGTATACTATGGAATCGTAACAAAGTGGTGAGTACGAAG
>JARQSV010000397.1:55126-77332 GCA_030142285.1 Calameuta idolon
TCCTTTGACAATAGCCAAATCCGAGAACTAATCATTCTGATTGGTCGAGAGCCTTAGCCGATAACTCTTCCTATCCTTCGAGTCGTCCCTTTAAACCAAATCGAGAGCGTTCATAACGAATCGGTACGTAACATACTGAAGATCCTCCACGGCCGCTTCCCCAGGGCTTCGGGCGACAGCTGGGCACCACATCCTTAACTCGGGCAGGAGATTCCTCTCCGGCCCTTAACCGTAACCAAACCGTAACATCCGCCCGCTCTACAGCCCTTTGCCCATCTCCAGCGGGGCGCCGGTATCTCAGCCGGGCTTCTGCCGATCGGTGGAGACGTCTCCGTCGGGTACTCTCCTCTGCCGGGCAACTCGGTACGTCGAGACTATCTCCCCACGGAAGATTCGAGCACCTCGACCTTCACCAAACCATAGCCAAATCGTCCGAGAGCATTGGCATATCTACGCTAACCAACCCGAGAGCATAGTTTCTGACCAGGGCGGCGACACGAAGGGAGCCGGAAATCGAGAACGATAGCTGTATTGGTAGCCGGAGTCGCCTTGTGACCGTGATTCAGAAAATCACGTCACAGTATATAGGTTTATTGAATTTAATTCTGATACGATTCAATTCGATTATAATGCTATCCTCCTCAAAAACGGTGCAGCTATGAAAATTCGGTTTTGCTATGAGAGCTTTTGCTCCATACCTCCGATCCCACTTACATTAGTAACGAGTCTAACGTCTTTTTGCTTCCTAACGTTCTCCAATCTTTTACCAAAAAAGGAATTATTTATCAGTTTGTAAAAGTTTTTCTCGAAATCATTTCTAGATTTTTATCTCTGTATTTAAATCTATATATTTTTTTTAACCATAGAGCTTGATTAAACTTTAAAACTCTACGAATTTTTGTTAATTTCATACCTAAACTTAAACACTGTTTTAATTTTTGATAATGAATGATGTATCTTTTTTTTCGGGAGAAGTGTAGTCATGAACTTTCTCACATTATATCGTGATAGAGGAGGTGCACAATTCTCGGGGCATAGTATAAGTAAGTCTTTGCAAACCTCATGAAGCTCCACAGGGCAATCTAGATCTACTTCAGGTTTATATCCTGTAGTGGAATTATTGGGAATTTTACAAATATCCAGTTGTTCAATATTTTGTTCCCATTCGAACGAGTTGAACGGTAGGAAGTGACTCACCGTAGCTGCACCGTACAAGTTATTGACATCGTAGTACATGAGGTATGATTCTTCCTTGGTTGAATTGAAATCCGCGCTCATATATCTATTATTAGCCTTGGCGTATCTGTTAGAACATTGGGCTATACCACCTCGAATACCTCTCTCGACAAACAATAACATTTCTACCTCATCGAGGAGTTCTATTTCAACGCCCGTACCCTTGAGCATAGCATCGAAAACAAGTTCGGGTGCAGTGTAATAATGCAAAGGATCTAGCTTATACGTAGAGAAGCAGTTTCGCCTAAGATTTTCGAAAATATCAGCGAAAAGAAAAACAATATTCACCAAAACGGAATATTCACCAAAGGTTTTAATATTAAACGTACGCCAAACATTAAACGCATGCACGTAATTAATCTCAGAGATTTCCTCGTTATTCAATTTCGCAAAAAAATTTTCTTTTGGTGGTAATTGCGTCTCTTCGAGTTTTTCCCAACAGTCAAAATAGTTGTATGGAAAAACACCTTTCCTCGTTAACAGTTTAAATTTCACCGCATTGTCACAATATCTACATGTAATTATTTTCTCAGAATCATTAAGATAGGAAGATAATTTTTCAATGCTGCTTGCATTAATCTGAATGAATCGAAAATTTATAATTGTATCTTTAACGTTCTTTGTAAACGATATATATCTTTCTTTGCTAACTAGTAAAAGATTTACGAAACCTTCGAAGGAAGTGGCTAGAGCCTTAATCAGAAACTGTGAATCGTAACCAGACGGGTTATGAAAAACTATGGGAATAGTATGCGAGTTTTTATAATTCAAATTACAACCGGGATGCGCCGCACCGCGATACTTGCCTGTAAAGTGACAATGATCGTGATGCTTAACATCTTGCAATGTGAATGGTTTCTCACAAATGTGACAGATCTTTCCGGAATAAAATTATTGCGTTTGTTCGAGACTCAGTGATTCCATAGGTACAATACGTTTATGATAAAATTCTAAAGATCGTGCTAATTCCTGCAGTTCATCCATGAACCACTCGATAAAATTATTCCCACGATTAATTTTGAATTTGGATAGAGTCATCAAAGGCGCGCTTTAGGTAATATGCGATATTGTGCGGAACATGCGTTTGGTGCAGTATCGTGTTTGACGCTTTAAATGCATTTACAACTGGTTTCAACATACATTCGATATCAGTATAAATGACGAACGGTACACTTTCCTGATACTTGTAATTTTTTAACTTTAACCATTTTTCCTCATCATTTGGCAAAATCACTCTACACTTATTTATATTCGCACAATCGAGTTTATGTTTTTCGAAAGAGTTTTCAGTTTGAAAATGGCACAAGCATCTATCACATAGTCTAATATGACCGTTATGTTTTGAAATTTGAGAACTTAGTAGTCGAGATGAATTTCGGATCCAAGCAAAATGGTAAATTACATTTTTTGAAAAAAATTCCTTTTTTAAATCATCATCATCATCATTATCCACGTTAATTTCATTTTCCACCATCAGAAGATGAATTGAAGATTTATTTGAGCTATGTTGGCTTAAATAAAATAGTACTATCTCGTTACCATCCTTATTTGCATCGCGTTCTATACCGTAAACGTTAATCACTAAATCATTAATTGCTTCGAATTTTTGAGTGTCCTTTAAGCCAATAGGAAAATTTATACCTTGGTACTTCAGCACCGAGCTGAAATGTGGATACGAACTGATCCTGTCTACATGATCTTTTGCTGGATGAAGAGCTGCCGCAACGGACCAGAGAAAAGAATACGGGTCGTTATTTATAATATTCACCACTGCCTTTTTGTTCCGCACGTTCTTAGGCAACTCGATGAATGTCGACAGACCACGATGTATCGGTATATATCTGTTGATATTTACCGCCAAGTTTATTATTTCCAACAACGACCAGCCTGATTCTCTTTCTTGGAAGTCTTCGATTTTAATTAATATTTTTTCCAGTACATTGACATTAAACCACTCATTGACCTCCGTAGATGATAGAATTACTTCGTCTTTCGTATTAAAGAACTTTAGGTCCTTAATAAACTCACCGCCTTTCATAGTCCCGAATTTACAGGACAAGACGACGTTCACTTTCAAATTTCCATCTTATTGGAGCACATTTTTTACTGTAACAGCGAACAGTTTTCTTGAATCTTCCAGAAAACGCTTCAAGTCCTTGTGTCGCAAATTAGCTATCACTTCGGTTTTTATTCTTTCCCTGATTCCAAATCACCCCAGCGTACTCTATCACTTCTTCTCTCTCTCACCATTCCTTCACCTCTTTTTTGAAGGTGCTGTTTAAATTTTTCATTCAACGATCTAAGTATTCCAATGGTTGTCAAGATTTTGGTTTTCTCTCCGATCGTAAGCGCAACGTTCCTCACAATTTTGTTCAGAAGTCGAATATTTTGAGTATCAAACTTTGTCCACTTTTTAATTTCCACAATTGACGATTCTTTCTTCAGCAATTTATATGCTTCTTCCATAAACTTAATCAATTTCTTACATTTTGCAGAATCCATTTTTCCCTCGTTAAAACCGTTTACAATAAAATACACTCGTGGAGGTTTGAGCATCAATAGTTGCTCTATATCATGGACAGTCTTTTATAATGCGTAAGTTCCCTCATCACCTTTTTCAGGTATAATAATAATAATAATAATAATAATAATAATAAAAGCGGTGTGCAAACTTGTGCATTAAAATCGACAACTGTTCTAATTGGCGAGCGAAAAAATTCTCTATCCCTTGATTAATGTGTCTCATTCCAAGAATATTATTCAGCTCGGCGGTAATATAATAATAATACAAATCGTTGGTAGTTCCTAAAAGTTCTGCCGTCTCTCTATAAATAGTGCACATTAAATTATTGTAAACAATATTTTCGGTAACGTAGAAAGGATTATTTGAAACCTCCTTTGATTTTTACCGTCTCTCCAAGGCCAATGTATCGTAGCGGGATGATAGAGGCGAAGGAGGAACAGGGGGATTATGATGATGATGATGAAATGTCATCGATAATTCTTCGGTGACATATAAAGGGTCAAAGGGTGACATACGAAGGGAAAGGGGAGAGCTGCCGCGGGATTGCAAGTGCAAAATTCGGTAATGTACAAAGGGTTACCGATCATCTCTTTGAAATCGACCGCTTTCACGTGCGAGGTCAATGTATCATGGATGAGACTGAGTTGGAGTTGCAATAGAAGGATCTAGAAAGTACTCAAGTACGTCTGATGTAAAATTTCTGATATTTGCCGCAAAACATCTGATACCTGACGTAACATTCCTGAAGTCTGCCGTAAAACACCTGGAGCCTGACGTAAAACTAGGGCCCTCCCCTTCCGATGACGTCAAGCCAAAGGGGGTCAGCGACGACGGTTTCGGCTCGTGCGCGCGCTCTTTCTCTCTCTCTCGCTCTCCCTATATCTCTATCTCCATCTCACTCACTCAATCCGGAGACGTCAGTAAGCAGAAATCTTCCAAATCGGGGCCTCACGCGTCGGTAAGCAGAAATCATAGTGGGCCCCAACCACCCTAACTTACCATTCACAGGGGGCACTAACATCGCTAACTTAGGCACGGATCCTTCCTTCACTCCGGACTGTCGGCAAATGTCGGTGCAGGAATCTTGGCCCAGAACTCTCCTTGTATATCTACTGAACACAATTTTTGAGTCTAATTTGCAAAATTTTGTTTCTAAAAAAAAATTTGACGGCCAGAAAAATTGAGAATTTACCGAGTTTCTTGATTTTCTCATTATAAAATGTTTTATTATATTAAAGTTGTTAAATGTACTTGTGACTTAACTAATTGTAAGACATATTATGAGTTTTCTGTGTGCTAAACATAATTTTTACGTCGAATTTGCAAAAAAGATCTCCTGTCAAGGAAGCAGCTGCTTATATCCTTGAGAGGAATATATTATTTTTAGTGGGGATAAAAATTTTTATTATTCCGAGGTGTTACCATCAATTTTTTATTTGATATTTGATTTGACATTTTGATTTAACTAATAGGATTAGTAGTTTCTTCAAGTACCGCCTTACTGGTGTTTCTATTGTGTTTAACGCGTCCATTAATAGCGCTTGTCACTTGAAATAATAGGGTGTCCCATAAGTTTTTTTCCTTTTTCTAATATGAAATGAATACACAAACTTTGCAGCGATTAACATATCCCATCTTGGTTAGGTGATTATGCACTGTCGTTTTGGGAATCCTACTGGCAGTTCACTATCTTCCGCACAGTATATCTCGGATTTTCATCAAGCATGGCCTTGATAAGGTCCGTATCCATCGTTTTCGCGCAGCCGCTGCAGTCTTCATCTTCCAAATTAAAATTTCCCTCTCTAAATCTTTTAAACTAATTGTGAACGGTTGTAATAATTATAGCACCATCCCCGTACACGGTACAAATCTCGTCAACAGTATTCTTTACACTATCACCTTTTTTGAAATAATGAAGCATAACATGCCGTAAATGTCGCTTTTCGCTACCCATGTTTAACGCTATGGATGAAAGTTTTAAAAGAGACAGTGGCACAGTCGAAACGTACTGTAAAAGAGCTCTGGGATAACTTAAACCGATGGACATAGACGTCTAACAGATAAGCCTGCATGTTTACATAAGATGAGCCAGATAAGGCCATGCATAGCGCGAAGAGAAAGAAACTTATGAGACACCCTAATATTAAAGGTACTAATCTCTAATATTATTTCCTCATGATTATCCCTGTGACTAATTTCAAGGAAATTGTGTAATGTTAGGGATTTAAACATTCTATTTTCCCTTTCCATTATCAGCGCCGGTGTGAGAGGTCGATAGGAGTTTTGAAGAATTTTAGAATTTAGGAATTGTCACAGACACAATTATGCACATCCACAGTGTGCTATGCACTTTTATGTATCCATCATCGAGAAGAGGTAGTTAAAAAAGGGATAGAGGACAGAGGAGTATGAGAGCGGAACGTGATATTGGATTATGTGCAGTCGTATGTAGACGTTTCCCCGTATCCCATTTTCTCGTAATGCAGTAATTATTACTGATCCTCATGGTGTTTTGGATAAATATAAATTGTCTACACACGACTATACACAGACCAATGCTGTGATGGGCTTGTTACCGCTGAACTAGGTTAAAATAGGTTAGGATAGGTTAGGATAGGATAGAACTACAATGCAGTCATTATTACTGATCCTCATGGTGTTTTCGATAAATATAAATTGTGTCCGTCTACACACAGACTAATGCTGCGATGGGCTTTTAAATAGTTGGACTAGGCTAGAACAAGTTAGGTGAGGCTAAGTTAGAGCTTCAATGCTGCTATGGGTTACAAAAGCTTAGTACTCAAACGTTATGAAGCTTAAATGGAGTCTTCGAGAAGTCGTCGTTTCAAGAAAATGTTCATAATTCAATATTACATACGAATTATGAAATATTGAACATTGATATATGGGAAAACGGGGTATGGGATACGTGCAAACGTTATAGGGAAAACGGGATCCGAGGAAACGGAATACACGAAAAGATTCATACGGGGAAATGGGGTACGGTGAAACGGTAGACGTGGGAATGTACATACATACGGGGAAATGGATATGGTCAGATGTCTATGACCCATGTGCAATATCTTATTTCTACTGTGTATTCTTTTTGTATGGCAATAGGTTGACAAAAAATAACACCTGCACTCAATTATTTCGTTTGAAATGTTTATTTATTTTTGTTTTTAATTTTTATAAACCATTTCTTATTTCTTTTTATCACGGCTTCGCATTCTGGTTAGAATTTGAGACATCATTCTGAAATACGACATTCGTTAGAAGATGATACCTCCGATGACAACATGTGTAAGGACCATCAGTCTTCATTATGTATAATCAAAATTCAAATCTTCAGAGTTATGTGACATCCAATTGACGATTGCACCCGCTAGGTATGGCTAGTAATGAGAAGTCAGATACGCTACACTTCACTGGCGAGTATTTATAAGCAATGGGCAACGTCAGGAGGATGGTCACGATGGCCTGTTTAGGGTCTAACCTTACGGAAATTTACTCGGGATCGGCCAGTTACTTAAACCCTGTGTCGTTGATGGTCATGAAACTTGTTGTACAGAACGAATTGTTACCGACGGTTGTTAGAATTTAAATCCACAATTTCAATTTATTATAAAAATTAATAAAATGAAGTTCTACTTACGATGCTGTGCACTCGATTATGAATTTGGAATTATACATATAATTGTTGAATGAGGATAAACGCTGGTTTAAGGTTTAAAGGAGGATAGATAAAAGAGAATTATACGACAGGTTGAGTTCGGGTAATAACAGGTTTAACACTATATTTCTATTTAAATGTAAAATAAAATAACTTACGTTTAATAAATTAGGTTGGTAATATGCTATTCAATGATTGAATTCGAATTCTGAATCGTCGGCAAAAGAATTAGAAAAATTTAAAGAATTAGAAGTTGAATATGGAAGTTGAACTTAGAATTTTTTCTTAGAGAACGATTTACTTTGTCATCTGACTAAACCCTTTTGACTTCCAACTCGTGACTTGAATCTATGACTGTTGACCCGGAACTGATCAGGGGTCGAACTGGACTTTACCAAGACGATACTTGGCTACGTGGTGACTTCTGATTTGCAGCTCACCTATGGCTAATTATTATTAAGCCCGGTCACTGGGCGGAGTTTTAACCGCCATTTCCTAATCTCCTGTTTGTCTTTTGTAGCCCCTTCCTTATACGATAAAATTTGGAACACCTTGAGGGTATACGCTCACTGTTTTATTTATACCATGATTTCTTCGGGAGCATATTCTAGCCTTGGCTGTCATATAAGTGTGATGGAGAACTGTCAATATGTTTATTCACGGTAGGCGACGGGTTAGAATGATTCTTAGTAAGATGATATTTAAGTTACCGTTGTTATAACTTATGAAATGAAAGTGATTAATGTATAGCAAACGCTGATTCCATTTCAATAGAGGTTCGCAATACGTTGCACTGAACAAAGATATGATAAAAGCATGAAGTGTGATTGAAGGTTCTCATCCGGACGTAACAGTTAAAAATGTGAATAATGATGTTTATCTATATTTTATTAATTCCATTAATGATATTTTTAATGCAATATCTTAGTGACTTACCAATTGTCTTAGGTACTCCAAATACCCTACTTTCAATTCTTTCAAAAATTTTAATTGTTTAAATTTAAAATTTAGTTTATTAAGGCAAATTTATAAAAATTAATTTAAGTACTTGTTGGAAATAGTTTTAAATAAATATATTAACATTTTAGGTGACAAAACGTTAATGCAGTCATTAGTTTTGGACGCTCTCGTGACGGATGGTTTTGATAAGAGAGGTGGTAACGGAATGCGCAAGGAGGACAATCAGAAGTAAGTACACTCTCAAAAATACAGTACGAAAAAAATTTAAGCACGTTCTCTTACAAACACTCAATTGTCAGGGCACCGTAATGCACAAGCACATAATCGTTAATTCGACAAGCACCTGCAATTGAATGTCTTGCTATGGGCCCAATCTTGTGTTTGTTTCACATAGAGACTGCGGTAGAAAGTCACGTAGTCGACAATTGGGAGAGCCACCGTGCTCTTGTGTACATACATATAATCGTAGTGTAACGCGCAAGCAATTTAAAGTGAAGGCAACCTTTTCTTTAAGCAACTTAGATAATGAAAAATACGGTTGAGGATAATACAAATTTCTTTACGTAAATGAATTTTGAACTAATATCATAGAATGAAATTATCATATACTTCTCTAAAAATGCTTATGATTGCGGATACTTATTAATATTCATAGACGTGCATTATACTTAATTTGGATTAAAGCATTTTGCATTTGCATTTTTAAATTAAAAAAAACGTTGGCTCTCCCAATAGGAATGCAAACCACATTATTGGTGGGAATTGGAGTAGAAAAATAAAGCTGTATCGGTTGGAACTATTATTAGTGAGACAATCTGTATTGTACGTCACCTATTCGCTGTTTCCTTTTTACATCATTATTGCGCCTATAATAATTTGAACTAAAGACAATGAGTCGGAGAAAACAATTCATATAAATGGGAATATACTAGAGTAGGTATATGTTACTACAAAATTAACTCCTTTCCTGTGTACGACATCTGAAAACGTAATGGAAATAAAAATTGAAAAACGGAGATTGATAGTTTCTGTTAGAATTTTTTTTATTCAAAACTATTATTTGAGGACTTTATTTAATATTCCAATTCAATAAGTTATAATTTTGATTTGCCAAAAATATTTAACCGAATCACAACAAATTTCGTAACAGAATTATAATAAAATTATGATATTAGACTACTAGTAAATAGATATTATTGTGGCTAAGTAAATATTATTGTTGATATATAGATTTTCATGCGTTACTGATTATGATTTGATGTTTGAAAATTAAACAATTCAAATTTTTTACCAAAATATTGCGAAAACATTTTTTATTTTAAAAATCCTTGTATCATTGTCAAAGTTTGTATATAGAGGTTTTTGAGGTTACTAATTAAGATTTTGGTAATAAAATTCAAAAATAAAAATAAGTCAGGTTCTACAAATTAGAATTTTCTTTACCATGTTAGGTCCGCAATTTCGAATTTTGTAATTTGGACATTAGAATCGTAATTAGTGGCCTTGAAACCCTTATAGAAAGAGTATCCTATAACATCCGTTGCAACGTTTAAGGCTGGAAAGTGGAAGATATTTTGAATCAAAAGTTCTTTTTTCAGTTTTTCTCCTAAACCTATTTACCAAACTTGTTTGTTTATAATTTGGTAAATAACTATCGGAGAAGAATGAAAGAGGAAGTTTTGATTCGAAATATCTTCCACTTTCCAACGTTAAAAGTTCCAATCGGTGTTATGGGACACCCTGTATAAGAATTTCTATGAAGATTCATCTTAGTACTTCAGATTTTTTGTCCGCATTTCGAATTTTCGTCTTCACAATGAAAGGGTTAACGACAAATATTTCACAATATGCTATACTGCAGGATTAAGTAACGAATTAAATCCTCATAATTATTAGTTTCCCTGTTGACTTTACAAAACTACTTTTATCAGTGAAAATTAAGTGTAAGATAAGTGTGAAAACATGAGGCATTTTATATTTCAATTAAATTGATTCTGCTCATAAGCGAAAAACAGTATGAAATATTTTTCATTTCTCTTTTTGTCTTTCAATTAATTAGCAACAGGATTAACCTTTTCGAGAACTTCGGACGGTTCAAGATTTGTTACGTTTCATTCAAGCTCATCTTTATTAATTTATTAACGTTCCATTTGTCGATTGAGTTGCCAAATAAAATTCGGGATAAACATTCTTATTTTAAACTTCCTCCTTTTTTTTTTAATCAAGACAGTAGAGATGATTGTCTATTAGTTTGTCTCACTAACAGGGTTCTAATGCTGTTGCTAAGTGCTATTACTTATTCTACTATCTGGAAATGTAACACACTTTCGCCGAACGAAAGAATGTAATGGCGACGAACGGAAGTTGCTTTATTAGCTAATTTTAGAATAAAAAGGGTAATAACTTTGCACTAAGCACAAAGCATATAATTTTGTTCATAATATTATAGTTTATTACATATTTTATTACATTTTATTCTGTGTCTCCACCGCTAGCCCCATTGCCATACTGATGGCTCTACTGCACAGGTAATCCATTATGCACAACTATATGTTAAGACTCGTACATCAGTATTATATTGTAATGTTTTTCTATGAGGATTCTGTTTCATCTTTTACTGATACCTGTAATTCGATGGTTAATTAGCAGTAATGCGGATGGCAAGATGGTTATTTTAAATTTAACTATTATATCATATTATGGAAAACGTGGAAATGAAATGTCCCACTGATGTGCATACTGATGAACACACTGATTCATTTAACATCATTTTGTATGACATTTTTTAATGAATTGAGATGGTACACTTATCATTGGTAAAATTTATGGTGTATTATCCATAATATTTGTATTACATATTATATTTAAAAATTCCAAAACATATGTGGGACGTGTATACTGTTTTGCACCCTGCCCCCTCCCGCTCTGTATTCAACGATCAAACACTCACTTTTTTCTGTAAGAACTTAACATAACCCACTGCCATGGAAATATATTTGAATAAATTCGATATCCTAGGGTTATACATGACGTTTCGAAGATTAACATAATGTTGCTTCTCAGAATACAGATGTATGAGATGTAAGTATATATATGAAATCGCGACTCATAGTACGATAATAAATAGTATGATTTCTCATTTAGTAATAAGATGAAATGTAGAATTATATTTTTATGTTAGTTACATCGACCATTACGGCGATTGTCACAAAAACACCGAAAACTCATATGCATTTCTTGGAAAAATATTGGTTTTTCTAAACTAGTATCTAACAATTATTTAGAAATTAGTGACTAAGATTTAATGAGATGCTCAATATTTCATGATTGCTTTCGATTATCTATCTTCGATTTTTATTATGAAAAAGTTCTTGGTTTGAAAACCAATGAGATTCTAGAAAAATTGAGAAAAAATTGAACAATTTAAAGAAAAAATTTGTTTTAATATTTATTCTTTCATGAACAATGAAATAATGTTTTTGATGTAGAAAAATTGTTCTTATTTCCCTTATGTTCATATGACAAATTATCTTGTCATAAAAAGTACCACGAATTTTAAAATTTTCTTGTATACCGGCAATAGAATTAAAAATTATAATTATAAAGGCACATTTGTTGAAAATTTGAACAGAAATTAATGAGCAGATGTGAGCAAAAAACAAGAGTTAGAAATTTTAATAGGAGCCACATTTTCCAAAGGGCACCATTTCTTGAGACACTTGAATAACTAAATATTGTTTTGTATACATCATACATTCATTCTCAGTTGCTTGTTTTACGGTGTACCGATATTCTTGGTACTGAATAATTCAACTTATTATCTCAGAACTTGCCATGCTTTACTGGGCCCGCTACGTCAACGACGATTCAAACGTAGTTGCTTACTCCCAGTCAGCCACTTTTTTCTCTTGTTTCTCCATCTCATTAAAATTACGTTATTTATATATATATTATATTTTGTCTTCTCATATCGCGAACTTGCCATGTACAGTTATTGCAATTTCAGGAATTTTTATCCTACTGTTTTTTGGCATATCTGGCAACGACACCCTGGGATAATTTGTCCTTCTCCACCACCATTTATGACAAGGTCAACTTGTTCAACGATTTCGTGCTAAGCTCAATATATCTGCATAATCCTAAGCTTATAGCTCGGGTTTGGAGTGATCCAGTTGCCTGAGAAAACACAATTACGCGTGTTATACCTATCCTTTAGTCAGAACTACCAAATCATTAAAAATTTTCCAGCAGTAACGAAATAAATTCAAAACTCTGATAGAGTCGCGAAAGAACGCCATTTCGCTTAACTGTTCCTCTGATGTTATGGTCTTATTATCTCGTGCAATATACATATATATCATATTTTCAACTCTTCACTTATGTACTTTATGTCTCCCTCTTTTAGAAGAAATTGCACATCCTCCCTAATTACCAAAACCTATATGAAAATTTCCAATGCTGACAAATGGGCGAAGTTTAATCCAGTTCTGAAATCGAGATAAGCCAAGTGTTTGGAACTAAGGCTTGAGTTCCCAAAATTGGACCAAGCTTTGGCAACCCCAGCTTCGATGAAGCCTTGGCATCCCAAACTCGTACCAACCTTCACCCAGGCATTGAGAATCAATCCGTAAAATCCCAAGCTAGAAATAAGCTCTATTCTTTTAATTCTATAATTAAGTTGGTCCCCTGCCCTACTCTACACCGAGCAGAAAGGTCAGGCATATTTGATATACTATTAGGACCTGATCACGTATCTGTAGGAGGCATCATATCTGGTATACGCAATGTCATTGTAATCAGAAATTGATTATGTTTATGTAAGGAATCCGTGATGGAAAAATGAATTTTGTTACTTGTATATCATCAAATAATTTGATTGAACAGTGTAACAAAACATATATGTATAAGACTAACAAATCCTGACTGATAACCATATATAAGAGTTTTTCCAGGGCTGATATACTAGTTTCCAACATATTCCCTGAAGTTATTAATACTAGAACGAGTCACGCTGTCTCTGGTATTATTAAGTAACTTATAAATAAAATAGAGTGGTTGATGAAAAATAATTTAGTACATATTCCTTCCTTTTTATTGATAAAAGTCAATATAAATTCCGAAAAAGGAACTTTAATAATTTCTGTAATTTAAAAGAAGTCTGAAATTCGTGATTTTCACAGGTTTTGTTGTTGTAATATTAATAAACAAATAAGTATTGTGGCAATTGACAAATTCTAGTATATCAAGAATAATTCCCGTCTCTAAGGGCAGAAGTTTAATTTCATTAAAACAATGTTTGTAGGACTTAATGTGTACCATTCGATTGAGTAAGTCTGTAAGTTAATGTAAGTGCTCTCCATCTATAAGTGCAGTTAAATTTATGCAAATATTTTTTAAACTATATTTTTATACAAATATTTTTGTCTGACAAACTTGACCGGAAGGTATGATTCAAAGCTTATCTAGGCTTACGTTAAGCCTGGTGTCAATATAGCAGATCAACAGGGGATGCAATGGCTTAGAGTTACGTGATTTCTCGAAACCGTTTATTGTTATTGATCTTGCTCTCCTCTCGCATGAACTTTAGTCCCTTGAGGAAGTAAATTATTAAATAAATAATGAATAAACAGTAAATAATTTGTCGCATGGCTGTAAAGAGAAAATGTTTGGAACTGAACAAGAGCTTTCCATTTCTAAACATGATCTTTCTATTACTGTTCAATCAGTGGAAAAATTATATTTTCGTGAACCTCACGCAGGGTACAAGTCACGCTGTAGGTCCAGACTCGATGAAATAATTCTTCTTTTTCTATAAATAATCTAAAATTTTTAGATTTTTGATACCTTATTTTATATAAAACTTACAGACATCTGTTTATAACTTTTATGTGAAAACAATTTTTTAATGGAAATTTTGCTGGAATAATTGCAATGTTTTCGAAACTATGAACTGAATCAAAATTCTAAAAAAAAAACTAAGACCTTAGAACGTTCGAAAGACCGTAGACCACCACTGACAAGGAACATCACTTTAGGGTCCCCCTCCGATTTTTATGAAACTCAACTATGTTGTAGCGCTTGAAAAACTAAAAGACATGTATTTTTTTATCGGTGGAAAAACGGTTTTAGGGGGTGAAATCAACCCCCCAAAGTTCGGCATGTCTCAGGGTGATAATACAGTTTCACCTAGAAGGGGTGGACCGATTTCACAGAAACAAAAACTAAAATGTTTCTCAGCACGAGTAATGAAAAGTACACCTAGGCATTAAAAGGAAATTTCACATATAGATTAATAAAAGCCGGTACTATGGAATAGTGGCAAGCGTACTTACCTCTAGTCGGAAGCCTAGAGAGTAGGGGGACAATCAAATTAATTGATATTCAAATTATGGTTCTAAGGGGTAAACGACATGCTCGAGTTTGGAGAGCGGGGGGATAATTAAATTAACTGACATTCAAATTTTTCATAAATTTAAAAGCAAACTCGAGCGTGTTGTTTACCCCTTTAAAACCAGTATTTGAATATCAATTAATTTGATTGTCCCCCTACTTTCTAGGCTTCCGCCTAGAAGCAAGTACGCTAGCCATTACACCATAGTCCGGTTTTTATTAATCTATATGTGAAATTTCCTTTTAATGCCTAGGTGTACTTTTCATTACTCGTAATGAGAAACATTTCAGTTTTTGTTTCATTGAAATCGGTCCACCCCTTCTAGGTGAAACTGCATTATTACCCTTCGACATGCCGAACTTTGGGGGTTGATTTCACCCCCTAAAATCGTTTGACCACCGATAAAAAAAATACGTGTCTTTTAGTTTTTCAAGCGCTACAACATAGTTGAGTTTCATAAAAATCGGAGGGGGACATTAAAGTGATATTCCTTGTGAGTGCCCCAGGAATATACAAAATTCCCTGCTCCTTTGGAAAAGTGTACATAGGCGAAACCGGGAGGAAGATCAGTAGACGAGTCAAAGAACATCAACGGTGTACCAAATACGGTAATTTTTCTCAATCTGTTCTAGCTGAACACTGGATGGACACTGGACATTCAGTGGAATATGAAAAGACAGAAATACTAGCCAGTTCTACAGGTTAATTCGCTCTAAAACAACGCGAAGGTCTAGAGATATTGAAACATCCAAATAACCTTAGTAGGGATCGGGGATATCGACTAAACCCTCTCTGGCACACTGTCCTCCCGGTTTTTTAATTGATCAGCTAATCTACTAAACAACTTAGGATCGGCTGAAGCACTGATTCGCATGACCAGTCATAAATATATTAAGACTTCATAACAACAAGAAGCTTCAGTATCGGACCCTCTTAGCCCTGATGATGCAGCCTGAAACATTTGCGAAATGTCAGCATGAAGCTGAATACAGACACGGCTTCCATCCGGAAATCATGAGTATTGATATTAAAAGAACTATTGATGAAAACTATTGAAATCACGGTCTTTTATATAGGTCTGGGTACTTCCCTACCCCCACTGCGTCCTAGCTGTTACCGCTAATGTGACCGGTTTTACCGGTTTTGTCCGCAAGCGCTAAGTATCGAAGAAGCCTGCTAACATAGTGTAGTGCTAGCACGTGCTAGGCTCTTTCAACACTAACGCCTCTTACGGCAGTGGCCACCTTATCTTCACGCGTTTTTCACCTAAGTGCCCAAACCTGTATACAAGACCGTGATTGAAATATTAAGTAATTTTGTTGCCACTATTGGCAACAGGTACTATTAGTGTATAATAGTTATTTTTGGGATTGTTGCTGTACATGCCCATATGGAGAGAATTATTTGTTAATTTTTCTTATGAAATGTACGATAAAATTTACCGTAAAAACCAATAATCGTAGGACATCGTTATCATTTCATTACTTACTGCTTTTAACACTCGATATTTTGAGTGGTGCAAGTAAATTTTACAATGCACGCCGTAAATATTGTTATTTGCCATTTTTACTGTTTTCCACGGCAAAATTTACCAGAGTCAATGTAAAATTTGCTGTTGCTTTATAAAAAAAAATCTGATTGATATAACGAAAAACTGATTGATATTTTCACACCACTGCATAACGTTTAGTGTTATTTTGGAGCATTGCATCAGCTGAAGTTAGCTCATCTATTCCATCTCTACGGTACAACTATTTCACACTGTTAAATAAATCTGTTATACATTTATTAACCTGAATTATATTTTTCGAATACTCATTTCTAATTTTCAGTGCATATGTGCGAGAATAACTAAAAGAAGTAAATACAAAGTAAACAACAATTTATTAACTTAATACCGTTTCTTAACAACATATTGACTACCATTGCTTATACGTACTGAATGACGTAATGAAATACGTACTCAAATATGTACCCAACCATACATTTAAAAAACATAAAACTTCACAATGTTTTTCCTGTTTGACTTCAAAGGTATGAAAAGTAAAGCACTCCATGGTAAAATTGAATATAGCGCCCAAGATATTTCGGCTGTTTTATATGACTTTCTAAACTCAATAAGGTAAAAGCTATAGTTTTACACACATATTTTTCAAGTTTGGAACTTTGTACCGTGCACTACAGTAAAAGCTGACATGTTTATACTTACAAGAAAAGCTTGGTAGGTGGCCCAAACTGAATTTGAGGGGGGGGGGGGGGGGGGACACGCCCCCGAAAATTGGGTTACAATTTAATTATTTCACATATGAAAGCGGTACCTTTCACAATGAAACCAATTGGAAAAATTTCCTCACAATAAGAGATCAAAAATGTGATTTTCTTAAATTTGTCGAATTATGTTTAGAGAGTTAAACTACCCCAAGTTTGTTTTACGTTATACAAAACCACCATAAGTGCAATTTACTGTTGGAATGTTTCCATAAAATAAAGGAACTTATATTACATAAATTTACATTATCAGAAATATGCGTTATATTAGGAAGATATGAATTACCAAGGAATTATTATAACAAATAAATTCATAAGACCAGCAAGCATTATCAGACTTTATTAGTCATTGTATGTGGTACAGTAATGATGTTCTTCGATGAAATGCTTAAGATACAAGTATTTTTTTTCACCACGAACATCTAATACCAGCTACATTTTCACATGCTTGAACTTCACACAATGTGTTGGATATAGTCTTGAAGGAAAAGTGTACTGTATTCTCAATTTCTTTTGGTTTCTCTGTGACGTACCCACTTTTAAACCAGGAATATTTAAAAAGGTTGTGATACCTTGATGATGATAATTGATTATCTAATAAAGACTGTAACTTTATTATATTATTTCGTCATTTTTAATGAAAAATTCTCTTCGTGCAGTACATTCTATTGTCTGCAGGTACTATTGAAATATGAAGAATAATTGCTGCCAGTACTTTATATTGGAATCTGAAAGGTCACTACTATTAGTAGTTACATTGCCAATAGTTACTATTGTTAGGAGTGACGATTAATAATAGTAACTATTGAGATTTCAATAATTATTAGTGTTGGTAGTTAGCATTACTAATAGTTACTATGAATACTTTAACTACAACTATTTGACTTCCATTAGTTAATATTAAAGTCCTAATAGTTACAATCGAGTCTCTGTAATTTGCGTACTCCCCTTCATTCGTTTTTCGCAAGAGAAGACAGCTTCTCTCACTATTGTTCTTTAATAGGTTGATGTGTGCCTGTGCAAAATGCGGAGCAGCGCCTGAGAAATCAACTGATTGAGAAGCTTCGATAATAATAGTAGCATGACCGAGCCTACAGTCTCCCAAGTAAGAGTAATTTGTAATTTTGATTTTTCCAAGAATTCCGAGCCCCAACCTAACTGAAATTACGAAGAATCAACTGTAGTATTGAGTTGTCAATAGTTACCATTCGCACTTTTTCGTAAGAGTACGTGGCATATACTTGACAGTTATCTTATAAATTCGAAATAAATACTAAGGATTGATATGTATAAATTGAGATTAATTTATTGAAGACATTAATACAAATAAATGACAAAATATAATTAAATCTATGATGTGTATTGCCGAGAAGAATAACCGACGAAATAATATCCAATGTTTGCAATTAATATTAACAGTGTTTATTATAAACTTAAGATCTTATACTATATATAAAATGTAAACAATAAGATATATGTAATTTATTAATATTTGTTTACATTATTTGTTACATTCTTGCATTCTTGCTTCTAAACATACAATTGTTTTTTCTTTCTTCCCGCGTTTCACTTTTGCTCCATGTACTACGAAATTTGTTTTTTGAATATTGTTTATAACAACCAAAGGATGAGCGTATCTATTCATCTGCAATTACAATACGCATAATTGATTCATAACAAGCCTTCGAGAGATATACATATGTATAAGTGATGATCGATACTTTGATCCATACATACTTGGCGATATGTTAGGGAGACAGTTTGCAGGACCATCAGGGAGCTAGCATAGATGTTGTGATCAAGGATCACGCAAAAGGTATTGGGTTCTCGATACTTTAAGGTGCTGAAGCACGTTTATTTGCATTTATGTTCCTTCGTCAATAGCTAAGGTGAAGATCACAACCAAACGATAGATGTATTGAACTAACAGACTCCCTTCTTCCACGTGAGGTGTGGATGCTAATGGTAAATAAAGAAATTATTTGGACTTGGGATTTAACAATGATGGTTTAGGTTTCGAAATCATGAAAATATAATGAGGTTTAACATAGCACAATCAAACAATTAGTTTTAAATACAAACCAAATGATATAGTCTGGTGCAAAGGGAGTATGTGAATCTATTAACGATATGAAATTGAACAATAGTGTAGTGTGATCCTCAGCATGTTTGATTCAGTTTACGAATAATACATGTGAAGATTTAAGTGATGTAAGTTAATTACCGGTGGGTGAGCAGGGTGAGAGAGAAGAGCGGCAAGAGGTGCTCGACGATAATAAGGTTGAACTTGTTGAAGGTAGATTCTTGGTTCAGCCTTAAGGTAGACACTCGTACTAGACAAATGGTTTAAACGTAATGCCAAGAATTGAGTTCTTTTCGCGTGGATACCCGCCACTGAGATGATGCACTTTTCCCTTGGCTCTAAGGTAATTGATCGACACAACAATGGACTGACGCGGATAATCGGTCACAGACTCCGAAAGGGATACTGTTTTATCAGCGGATTGATTAGTAGCTGGCGATGATCGGTGTCGATGTTCGTAAGGAAAACTTTGAATTTGGAGGGGATTGGGTGCATTTTCAGGAAGTTTCAGGAATTTGGATACGTGTTATCGCGTGATCGGGGCTGTTACACCCGATTGCCCAATAAAATTTTGGTTATAGGTCTTCGATTACGGATTCCTCATTATTTCATCATCAGGGGGTAGTTTACCCCTTAATTACGGGTAATACGTTAATTTTCACTTACTACTTACTGACTTTGACTAAGAAGAATATTTTAAATTAATTTACTCTTTTAAATTGCGCGAGAAGTGGTCCTATATGGAAATTCATGTATCGGTATGTAGAGAGTAGTTTACCCCTTTAAAAGTATTCTTCCGCAAAAGAGCATGATTTCATCCCCTAAAACAGTTTTTCCACCAATAAAAACAAATACGTGTCTCTTAGTTTTTCAAAGCTACAACATAGTTGTGTTTCATCAAAATCGGAGGGAGACACTAAAGTGATGTTCCTTGTTAGAATACTATTAGTACGTTCAAAGTAAATGTGAAATGTTTCCATTAATATCACTAATTTGATGAAAAAGGAAGAGTATGTCAAGGTTGGCAAAACTCAGATAACTTTAAGACTGCGAACGCAGAGGTACGTGCTGATAACACGACAAGACCGCGGGAACTAAGAATAATCCACGACAGCCTCACGGTTCCGGAATGCACAAAATCAGCGTTTTAATCTCCCTTTTCTAAGTTCACGGCACTCTCCGAGCTTGGAGCGGGAAGCCGGATCTTTCGATTACCGGTCGACTGCTCTGACCAGTGAGTTGCGTTAGCCGCTTTCCCACATCTTTCCCGAATCGGCCCTACTATTAAAAATTCATTTTCGTTACAATATACATATATATTGTGACGTAATGGGTTAGTTATTTACCCAGGGTCTACTTAGATGCAGCTATCGCAGCAGGGAGAGAACGCAAGAAAAAGGGAACACGGGGTATAACATAAAAGAATATAATTAATAAAATATATGTACTGATACACAAGAAAATAGAAAAGAAAAGAAACTAGAAAATAATAAACTAAAAATACAATGCTCAAAAGGCGCAATACTTGACTAGACAGACTCAACACAATAACAGAAGGGACAGCTTGCTTGGGAGTTCGCAATGTCGCAATTGGGATGGAGGGCTTTAAACGGGTTACGGCTTTAAAGAAGGGTTACGCAAGTGGGCAAGGGGACAGGGGGCAGGGAGGACTTACCGGCACTAAATATTTGGAAAACAACAAATGGGCGCCAGCTACTGTCACGGGGTAGCACCACCGAGTGACCTCGGGAGGTCCTCGAATATTTACTCTACTGGATGGCACGGCTAAGACGGGGGAGAGGAGGAGGGGATCTCATAGAACAAGTTTCCCGAACACAAATGGCTTCCTACGATATTACCTCGGGGACTACAATTATTCGACGGCCGAACGAGGGAAAGGAGGTTAGTTGAAAAAGGGCGCAAGATAATAAAAATAGGATATATGCAATATATCACTCGGCTTCAAGCTTCTCCAGCCGAAGGCCGGTCTAAATCTCGAAAAGAACTACTAAAACTAAAGAGGTCGGTCCAGGTGGGACGGGTCACGAGTGTCTGGAAGGGATCTACGAAATTACAAAAAGGCAAATAGAAAAGGGTGCAAGGAGAGGGGCAAAAGGGGAACTCAATCACACGATAATCTTACTCACTCAATAGCTCGCAACACAGTAATTCCAAATAACGGCCTCCACTCACTCTTTCATTGTTAATTGCAAAAATATGAAATCACATACTTTGTTCGCTTGCAAACCTGGCTTGAAGTGACGACGTTTGGAAGATTTCGGGTCTTCATTTCCTCTGGTGGGCCTCCAGAGCCTCGGTGATTGGCCGGACCGCTTGGCTGAGAGGGCTACATATTTCGGTATTGGTGCGCAGTTCGGGCATGACAGGGCTCTGGAGCCTTCCGTTGATACAGTGATGGCGTGCCTTCCAGGGCCTCGCTGCAGGGTGGTACGGGGTTGGCTGCTTACACACTGGGCAATATGGCGGCCTCCATGGCTTGTTAAAATCCTCCTCGACACGTCCGCAGAGTTGGAGGAGAGGGCTCCACCGTTGCCACACGGGTCTCTTTACTACCCGTGTGATGGGACTGCACCGGTGTTGCATTCACGTAATGAAGGTAGCTGACTGGCGGGCATCGTCTCCACGTAGTCTGCATCAGATGTTGGGCCTCCTGTCCATGCCTTCCCTGCATTCCTCTGCCTGGGCAACGCAGTCATTCTGTCGATCCTTCGTTACTAGTTGTTGGCCTTCGGTGATGTCCTGGATGGCTCCGACCCAGTGCCCTAGGGGAATGGGGGAATAGCAAGGGAAGGCTTACAGGGAGTGGTCTTATATTAAATACAACGATCCTAAAACACTAAATACGCAATAAACAACAATACCCGAGAATGTACGTCATACGCAACGCTCGAGGCGAGTGGTACCCTCGAGCCAGGCAAAGAGGAGGATTCTGCAGTAACATTTTTGTTACAGTAGATATATATATAGTATTTTCTTAACCCTTATGTCAATACCCAAACTATTGTACGTTGTTCAATAGCCGGGGTACCCGGGTACCCTTACGGCAAATC
>JARQSV010000399.1:4057-14645 GCA_030142285.1 Calameuta idolon
TATAAATGTATAAAAACTAATGTGTAATGCTATTCAGAATTGTTCTTTGTTAAATTTCGTTTAGTATTTATAATTGGATCAATATTTAAATTTAAATTATATTGTCTCTGCAATAATAAGGTAAGTGAAGTAACTAGAAAAAGAATGACTGAAAATATGTTTTTAACTAAAATTACGAAAACGTGTGCCAGACACCGAGAATAGAACCCTATTTTTCTAGGTACTATCTCTGCACACTATCACTTGAGTCATCCGGCCTAGATACTGATAATATTAAAGATATTATCGTGAATTACTACCTTGGGGGACGGGCCTTATTTAATTAAGAGGCGTGAGGACCTACAGAGTTTATACACCAATTTCAAACAGTGTTGGGCGAAATCCGTATAAACGTTCACTTGAGTTTTCATATAAAAACCCACTGGGTGAAATGCCGCTAAGAGCGAACCCCGAGAACCTTCGGTCGTAAATCCGCTACCTTGACCACTGGGCTATGGCCGCCCGTTGAATTAAATAATAATTTGAGAAAAGAATTAGAAACCCTAACGGTTGAAGTAACAGAATGAAGAAAAAAAAATTGGAAGAAAAAGTTGGAAGACACTAAAACGTCATTGCAAGAAACTGCTGGAAAATGCACCATCTATGAAACTAAACTATTGGCGTATGAAAGTCAAAAAATGGAGTTAAAATGAAATTTGGAGTTGCAACAAAAATACTTAGCAAACTCACAACTACAGAATAGGATTTGTTATCTTTGATACATGGCATGGATAAAGAACGAAGAATCTTACACAATGCCATACAGGAGCTTAAAAGGCTTTATGATCTTACAAGGGGGAGTATACATGTACCTCTCTTTATAAGAAGTGAGGAAAAAAACTAAAAAATACACACCTCGTCCTCCCCTTGTGAGTACAAAAAATATACTGGACATATCCATGTATTCAGTGCCTCGCGATCTTCATATGCGGAATATATATTTACATTCTACATATAGCATTTCAATGGGTAAAATCCTTTTACAGGTGGATTTTTAATGCGGTTTTGAAGATTCATGAAAATTCCGGATTCCTCCTTCTACTTTCCTTATATTTTTATATGCTGTTTTCTGCGGGACGTATCTACGGTATAAAAATAGACACGACTGTATAATATAATAAAATGTATACATGTAGTATAATATAATCATGCATTTGCTACATTCCTAGCTAATTGATGGATTCAATAAGCATAGTTCATGAATTAAAAAAAGTAATAGCAATCGGGTCTCGAACTCGAGACCCTGACACGCTGACCCGTTACTATCCACGCATGGTATTTAGTCGCAGTGGTATATAAATTAGGAAACCTCTATTTCCGTTATTATCCACAGTTGGGGTTTGCTTGGGATACTCGTAGATACGCTCAACCAATCAAAAACGTGGGTATGGTTCAACGGCCCTCCGCTCAGGTGGCGCGTCGACGCCAAAATTAAATTCGTTTCAAGAATGGCTCAATTTCCACCGTGCAGAGTTTAAATAGAGTTAACTAATCACGTATTGGAGTTGAATGGGATTGACCAATGAGGCTGTTAAATTCCGTTTAAACTCTGCATTGGTAGAAACTAAGCCAATATCGGCCCATTGCCAATCTTCCTATTCATCTTCGATATATATATGTATATATCTACATATGAATCATATAGGTGTACAACGTTGCCAGATTTTCTGATGATTAATGGCGGCTGTAGCAGACAGAATTGTAAGTTTGTACAACACAATCGACATGTTTCAGATTTACTCGAATATCTCGGTAAAGGCAACGGTAATAACGGTTTGTTTGTTAATGTAAAAATTATGAAAATTACAGAGTTATTAAAAACCAGTTTTTCTATAATGAAAATACTCTGGAACATATCAAATTTTCTATTTTTATTCCAAGTTAGTCTAATTCCAGTGAAAATAGTACAGGTGAAATGGCACTTTCAACATTTATTTTTTCTTTTAAATGGATGGTAAGGTGTTTTTTCTTTTTTAATCGGCTCAGTATTTTTAATACTGTAAGATATTTTAAATTTAACAACGAAACGAAGAAGTTATATTTTGAACATACATCTTAGATGCAGGTCACGCAGATGCGTAGCATGCGCACTATCTCGTTACTCGCAAACCGGGCTCACACATGCTGACCCTAGACCTTTGATTGGTCAAAGTTATTTATCTATGAAAGATTCGGCCAATAAACAGTATGACGGACTAACAGACACGTTGTATGAAAAAAAAAAAACCTAACTTTGTGCAACCAATCTCATGATTGAATTTTTCTTCCTGATTTTTCGAAAAACTCATCGACAAGCACCTTTTTTAATTAGGCTACCAATTACCACAAGCCTAATAGGCCTACAAGTACTGACTCGAAATTTTGAGAGTATCTAACTTGTCCTTTGAAATTGAAATATCGGAGTTACATCTCGAATGTATTGGAAAGAGGAGTTTTTAAATCAATTTCAGCGATTTAGTAGAATTTATATGTGGTAGGGTCACGAAAGTATACTGAAAGAGTAAGGTTGTGTTAATTGTTATTATAAACAACAACAAAATAGATACTTTTTATTTATTTAAACACAGATCCTGGATTCTCTCAAAAGCTTTACTTGAGCCAGCAGGGTGGCGCAGCAGTCACTTCAGACGACAGACTGGAGACGTTACATTTTTGTCATTTCATTTCATTTCATTTCACTGGGTTTATTGAAAGGGTAAACAGCTATTGGTGACGTTAAATAGCGAATATTATATCGTTTTTCGTTACGTAAGTACTATTCAATATAATTTATTTTATTCACTAGACAACCTTACGCAACTCTGGTGTACAGTTATTACCATTTATACGAAATGATCGTTTTTATTTCCCGAGTGCCTAGTTACAAACTATCTTGACTACTTTATAACATTTCTCATAATTGTGATATTAATCACAAGATATTATTCTTATAAAATAATGTCACTTATGGAATAACAGTTTTTTATTGCCTAATGCATGTTCCTGTGTGAAAATTCTATCTTGCTGACATCAAGATTGTATGTTACAGCTTTTTTTAGTACGAAACATTATAGAATTTCATGTTTGATACATTCTGTTAATATTAATCTCTAGAAGACATTAGTTGATTTTTTGGCTGTATATTGGTCTTATATTTTTCTAGCAGTATCACTTGAGCATATGTATTAAAACGTCAACTCAGAAACTTTAGAAATCATTAGAAATCCACTTATGTAAAAGTTAATTAATTGAGCAAAATTATTATTTATACGTTTATTTATAATTATTCCATATTTAAGGTACGGTAATTGTTAGCAGACTAATAATGCCGTTAGTAAAGAAACAACATGGGGTTAAAAGGGTTAAAGTGCTGGCAAAAAGGATACAATTATTTGGTTGCCGCAGTAAAGCGAAATCTTATAACACAAGTATGTTCTGCAACTGTTATCTCGAATTACAAAATGCTTTAAAATGTGTTTAACATGTAAAATGTTATTATTTTCAGTATATGGAAAACTTAAAACAAACAATAATTCCTTGGCAAAAGCTCTTTCCAATCAAAAACAGGAGAATCAATTATTATTTAGCCAAAATATTGAGCTACGTGCTCAGCTTCATGCATTGGACACTGCTTGTAATAAGCGTGACGTAAGTAATGTGAAAAGTTACATGTAAATAATGGGAATACTAATTAAATTTATTTTTTAGCTGATAATTTCAAAAATACACAAGAATGCTAAGGACATTCTCGGTATGCTGGTCAACATGACAAATTCTGTGACAAAAACTATTATCTGCTGTCAAGAATTTACGCCTTTAACAGACAATAATACACGTAATTCCACAGGGACACTTACAAGTAAAATTAGATAAATAATAAAAAATAACTACACAATCTGCATAAAATTGTAATGCATGCTCTTCTTTACTAGGGAAAGACTTAACTAGAAGGCATTCGGAAAAAACTCCTGCAAGGGGTGTTGTCAAACCTATGGTGAGTGGACACACCATAACAAAACCCACAATAAATTTGAGCCGATTAAATATGGGTCAACTTACCACTATTGCGAATCTTAGTAATATTGAGGAAATTGCATCTCCTCCCCCAGCAAGCCCTGCGCTAACTGATATTAGAACACCAGTATCTGTACCAGCTAATGAAAATAGGGATAATTATGTACGTAAAATAAAAATATTTTACTACCAACAATCTTTAAAAATATTCATAGTTACAAGAAAATTATAAATTATTTTATGTCTCAGGATGGCAGAAATAGACGTAGGCTACCGGAAAGAATTCCAATGCTTTTATCCGACGGTGAGTATTCCAACCGAAATTTACATATAAAATTGAATATCTAACAATTTTATGCAATTGAAAATTTTTCATAGACGAAGAGGTGCGAAATTTAAGCAGAAGAAATAGACGTTCGAGCAGACACTCCAGAAGGAGTTCTAGTATATTATCCAAAAGTATGACCAGCAGACACAGCAATAATGCCCTCTTAGAACGCATTGGAAGTCCTCGAGTTACTTTGAATGATGTCTCAAAGCTCTTGCGAAATTCCCAGACATTTAACGTGCAGCAGGTGCGCTATTAAACTATTTTAAACTAAGGTTTATCTTTCAGCAATTTAATTAGTCTTCCATCTATTATTTCCAATCTCAAAGTTATCAGAGGAATCACGTGAATCAATCTCAAATAATAATTCCACCGTTGAGGAACCAACTCACGTACAACCGGCATCAGGAACGCAATCGGGAACTCCAAATGACCAATCAATAGAAGTAAATACAAACACAGAGCATTTCGACCGTGAACCCAAGAAACAGATCAGAAGAAACACAGTGACTTGGGAGGATCCATTGGAAGGGCCTAGCTGGAAATATAATGCATCTTCTGTAACGAATGATTCGTCATATGAAAGAGATGTAGTGCTAACAGAAAGTAGTAATGCTAATACCAGTAATGATCAATCAAACGAAAGGATTAAGTCGCCAAGAAATCCAAATGATTCCACGAATCTAGATGAGTCTATGGAGTTCACAGAGTGTATAACTAATACTACTGGCAGACCACTAGCAGCCGGTGGTCCTTTTTCAAAGTTTCATGATCCCTCAAGTATGCTTCCTCAAAGTAATAATGTAGAAGTGCGTACTGCACCACAGACTACTGTAGTGACTAACAGTTCCGAGATGAATAATTTGGATCTCGAGGAAGAACCGACGTACAATTTTCTTGGTCGTTTCGTAACCAGTCGTCAGCACTCTACATTTGACGACGAAGATGACGATGATTATACACTAATGTACAGGCCACCTCAAAGGCAAGCTAACATGCATTATGATGTGAATGATCTTAAATTGCCAGTTTTGGAAGGACCTATAATACCGCCTTCGACCACTGACGAGTCTGAGCCTGAGGTTACAGTAACAGTACAGAAGATCACGCAGAACTTCCCAGTGCCTGCTTTATCGAATGACAGCGTAGATCGCTCCATGTTCGAGCAGACCATTAATATTAACCTTCCACAAGTTCCTGATGTTGACGACCAGACTGAGAGGATTTCTGATATACGGAAAAGGTCTTCTGTGTCTACTGTTCAAAAACGGAAACGGATGTTGCTTAGTGTTAGCGAATCTCCATTATCAAGGAATGAAAAACTTAAAAAGAAAAGGAAGCCTATTAGCCGTCCTAAAGATCCCAGCGCCGTTAAGGTTGTCTTGCAGAAACTGAATGAATCTTTTGTTAAAGAAATGTCACCGTCACCGTTACAATCACAATCACAATCAGCATCACCGTCACAGTCATCGCCATCGCCATCCCCGTCGCGATCGCCATCGCCATCGCCACCGTTACTGTCTCCAGAACGCATTAGCTCACGAACTACAGGACGTTCTAGGTATTTTTAATTAAAATTCTTTTCACCGCTTAACGTTTTTCGTAAACGTAAAAGAAATTGCCTAACTTAAAAACTTCAACGGTTATTAATCATTTTTATTTCCAGGAGAAATGTATCAACGTACTCCCAGGCAGATGTATCGATGGATTCTGAAAACAGTAGTAACGCCAGTATCAATAGTGATACAAGATCAGGTCGACCCAGACGGCAGAAAGCGCCAGTGAATCTGAAGGAACCAAAGTTAAATAGGTAGGTAGACCGTTTAGTATCATATGCTGCGAGTGAAGCAAAATTATATAGTTACCATAGATAGTTTAAAATTAGGAGCTTTTAAATTTTTCAGAAAACTTCGAAGAAATTTTTAAAAAGCTTGGATGACATTTTGGAGTATTATTGAGAACACTTATGACTAAGCACCGAGGTTGGGTTTGTTTGAGTGATTAAGTCCTATTTATGTAAATGAATACATTGTTATTACGGTTATGAATATTTCTTAAGTGCTTATAAGTTGTCGCTGATCCCTATGCTAGAAGGATTGGTTACAGACGTTTAATACCTGATTGGATTATTTTATATCTTATGGATCTTATTGGCATTTATGTCATACATTTTCGTGACTTAGAAATAAAAGAATCAAATGCCGTCACTGTTCCCATACCATCTGTATCAACGCAACTACATATTAAAAATATAATAAGCTCTAAATTCTATAAAATTCAATAAAGAGAAGCAGATTAAATAGTTCTCCATTTTCTATATCTATGAATTATTATCTCCATAAGTAATATTAAGAAAGCTATATTGATAGCCATGCCTAATATGATGTAAAGGAGATACAGATCCTCGAGCTCAACGCTTCTCCAAGATTGAGAATTCGTAAATGCTCTTTTCTTAGCTTTTATAATGTTCGTTAGCCTTTGAGTAATACCAGTTTCAATCATCCACATCAGCCTGCAATAATGATAAGAACAATAATGAAGTATTCATCGACGACGAAATAATTAGTCTTACTTGTAATTGATAACAGTGATGTATGGATTGTTTTTGGCCATGACATAAGCTGTGTTAACTTGATATATGTCTTTAGGCAAGGTATAGAAATCACATTTGAGCTGTGGTCGTAATTCTTCAACGATTTCATCGTTTGCCATAAAAGCATATTTGTTATCGTTACACACTCTCGTCAAGCCTTCGATGTAACTCCTAGGTAACTTCGTTACAGATTTTTCCATTACTGCTTCCTTCAGTTTAATGAAAAAGGGATTGGTAGGCCGCTGTTATTTGTGAAAATACTATTATGAAAAATAATTTGTTGCCAGAGAAGCTATATTAAGTCTAAAAAATATATATTTTTAATACAATTGTCACTCCGCTACGTGAAATGTTGATCGGTCGTTAGTCGAATTTTTTTTTTTATTATCAAATTTGAAACTGTTTTATTACAACAAAAAACATTGTAATATATTTTTATGATACGACAGTCCTGCGCTTCAAAGTTTTCTGCGAAATGTCGAAATTTGCATTTTTAACGTTCTCACTTGGAAATCAAGCCTTGTTCCGTATAATTTTTCATGGACTTTCTAGAGGGAAGTATAGAGAAGCAAAGAAACCACCTGAAGACCCAATTGCGAGGTCGGAAGTAATTGGTACACCCGTATATTATCTCCGAATTTTCAAAATTGGTTCCTCCTATTTTCTCGTAGGATAATAAAGTGGCATTTATGTATGCCTATGTGTATCTGCTATATTCCAGTAGTTGGTGTATCTAATTTTATTATTTTAAGTATGTGAGTAACGAGATGAATCAGTACTCATTGCACAAAGTGCAAGCAGATTACTTTTGAAATACACAAGTTTCATCAATTTTTCCCCGACTCATGGATACTTATCCTGAAAATTTACTTTCATGAACTCAGTACTGATAAAGATTCTCGATGGTTCGTTGATGAAAGAAAGCAACGTCACCCCCTTCAATAGACCACGATGAATTGGAGGGGACAAAAAGTATTTTGTTTACAAGTGGTAACCTTTGAGATGCAAATTTTAACATTTCACAGAACAGTTTAAAGTGCAGAGCTGTTACATATGATAAAAACATGTGAACAAAATTATTTTGTTATTAACATTTTGAAGTTAAAGCGAAAAAAAAGAAATTTTGATTTAACGGCCCGTTCAAACTTCAACTAGCTTCTTTTTCATTTTTAGCGATACTTGCATAATGTACAGCGTACTCAGCGCTTATGGCATTGATACCAAATTTGTAGCTGCCATCGTGCAGTAAACCTTCTAGTGAAATGAACGGTGGCGTGTAATAATGAACCGTTAATGATGATATCAGAGACGCCGAGTACATCATATTAATTAGCATCGAAAATATTGACGCACATAGAAAGACTAGTTGGATAGAAAGAAGCATAGGTGTCCTAGGTGTATCTGCATGATAGAGAAACGACAGTTAATTTTTATCTTTTTTGCTTTTTCTCTTTTCATTAAGATGGAAGGTTACCTTGGTGACGCCGCGAAACAGGGTGTTTTTTTAAATGTTGCAGAACTACTCAAGATACATACATACATATACAAATAGTGGCTCATGTGAACATTTGATGGGTCAAAATAACCTTAAAAACATTTTAGGATTTCCAGTCTCTAAAATGTGTCTCGTAGACTATAGAAGATAGAAAAAAGAATTTTAAATATACGGTAAGTTAGTTTTTGAGGGGCCTATCGAAAGCTGGTATTAGTTTATCACTATTGGCAAACATACAACACCCACCCTCCTGATCGTTGTGTATCGGAAACAATTTTTCTTTTTTTTCTAACATATTATAAGGTGGACATGTACGAAACGTTCTAGACATTGTTTCGAATGTTTTAGCAATGCAATTAGTCGAAGTCGGATTGTCCATGATGTAGATCCTCGGCATTGCTTCATATGCCCAACAAAATTTGGGTAAGCCAGATTCAAAGTTCGAAAAATATCTCTCTTTTTTCTATAGACCATTTCAAAATGTCGCTGGGTGATATTTATTTCACAAATGTCAATGATAAAAGCATAATTCTGATTGACTCGCAGAGTGGAGATTGCTCTGCCGTAGTTGACAAGATGACACCGTCGTACAAAAAAAAACGGGGCACGTAATACTGAAAGGAAAAACCGGCCATATATGCCGTCCTTCACGTATATGGCTTTAGAATATGAAATAATTTTGTCCGACATTTTTCTAATACGGTTATACTACACGACTACGATATTAATTTTCAGTTGTGGAATAATGTGATTGAAATGCAATCTTTAACCCGTAAACAATTTTCGTTTCCACGATACATCAATTGGTTCAAATATATTTAGCACAAAAGTGGTTATACAAGAATAAATTATTATAATGAATTCGAACCATCAAATAAAATTATACAATTAAAACATTCATGTTCCTTTTAAAGACGAAAGCGTACTTATGTGCACATATGATACTGGGTACGACCGCAAATAAAAAAAAAATCGAAATTACGAATAATTATAAATTTAATTTAACGCATATAATATTCGAAACGATGACTAGATTGTTTCGTGCGTAAATACTATTATTCAGCTTACAATATATTAGGAAAAGAAGAAAAATTGTTTCTGAAACAAAACGATCAAGAAGGTGGGTGGTGGTATATTTTCGCAAATAGGGACAAAAACACACTTACCGTTTATTTAAAGTTTTTTTATCTTTCATAATTTATAAGATAAATCGAAAAAAAACCCTGAAAATCTAACAAATTTGTAGGGCTATTTTGATTCACCAAATATTTATATAAGCCGCTAATTCTTTGCATACGTACGTATCTTGAGCAGTTCTGCACGTATTAAAAAAACACCCTATGTTCTGGGGCGTCACCAGGGTAACCTTCCTTGCAAGAAATATTCATTAAAGAATTTCTTATGTTGTTAATACCTTCTTGGAATATTATTGTAAGAATATGAAAAATAGCGTCGAGGCGATATTGTTGACATACGATTCGAAATTTTTTGATTATAAAGCTGAAAAATTGCAGCATTCCTATTATCAGTAGAACATTGCAGATAACGCAGTACCATGAGTTCGTAGTTAATGGTAAGAACCACCATCTAATCCAATATTTTGATTCATTCTCATCACGTTTGATGTACACTTGAAATCTAATAATTGCAATTATTTCAATAATTTTCATAGATTGCTTTTTTAATTGTGCGTCGTACCTTGTTTGAGTGAGTACGATATTGTAGTCTATCACTCCGATTCTGTTAGAAGTTAAAGTAAACCCTAAAAGGGACACGTCAGCTTCTTTTCTTATTAGCATTCCTATTACTCCTGTTCCTTCTGTTACATTACCATTGGTTTGGATATAACCCCAATTGTTATCAATGCAAGGGACGTATTTCGTTCTGGACATAATTACGCAGTAATAATATAATTGCAATTTGTCGATATTCCAACTGTTTGTATTGAGGAACATATACATACTATGTGTAGGGTAACTGTTTTCAGGGTCAAATTATGGAATTTTTTGTAAAGACTCTTTATTTTCTATAACAAAATTAACTTTACTATTATATATTGATGTGGGTGCACCCCAGCTCTACACAGTTAACTCTACATGGTACTTAACCCTTTTAGTGCCGAACAATGATATATCGTTGC
>JARQSV010000399.1:14745-24816 GCA_030142285.1 Calameuta idolon
TTTTTTTATCAATTTTTTCTCAAATCTTTTTAAATTACATCAAATTTAGGCGGTTTTTGCGCTTAGGTACACCTTGTTCGGTCGGCACTAAAAGGATTAATAGTATAATAATAACTGTACACGGAAAACTATGTACTGTAAAACTGTACACCGAATAAGGGAAGACTAGAATTTCTTCAGCCTTTTGATTTTCCAATTCTTTATGGTTTTATTTTTTACGCGGAATAAAACAGTGTATGAGGCTCATTGTTTCAACTGCTATAGTTTTCGACATATGCAGTGTTAAAAACAGAACTAAATCATACGCATTTTCAAATAATCTTTTGATTTCCAAAGCGGTTAGTCTGATGATTGTTTGTGGTATTATTTTTGACTTGAAAAATAATGGTGTAATATTTATTGTGTTTTAGCACGTTTGGTTTAGAAATTTTTACAAAAATGGACCAATTTCAAATCAGTGTTCTACGTTATTACTGATGTTTCAGTTAAAAAGAATCGTCGGCGAAGGAACAAGTCTGACAAAATATTGTAATGTTTTGATGGGTTACACAGGCGTGTATTGAGCCACAACACTGCTGATTTAAAAAATACAATTTCACGAAAACCAGAACATTTACTGCAAAGAGCTTCGTACGCTATTTTGTTTGTTGTAAAATATGCAACCATAAATAATCGTCGAATCAAGGGGCTGGAGAAATCGCATAATCCTTCCTTATTCCTTAACGAGTTAGGCCGTGAAAAGTTATTATTTAATTATTAAGTACATACCGTGTAGAGTTGTCTCTCGTAGAATTGTTCCATATCAAGTCCTACTCTATTCATGTATACGTTTTAAAGCACTTAAACAAAATTAAAAATTAAAAAGATTTGTGGGTTAGACTGCAAAGTATAAGATATTAATCAGTTTTAATTTTTTCATATATTTCATCGACAAGGCTGTACAAAAAAATAAGCTTTGCACGGGCAGGTATCTTCTTAATATTGTTTAAAGTACTTTAAAACATATACTTCGATATAATAAAGTTAATTTTGTTATAAAAAATTAATTCCTTACAAAAAATTGCAAAAATCAACCACAAAACACTTGCTTTATCTATACATATATGCCCCATTAAATATATCATACTTACGTAAAATTAAGACAATTTTCCAAAATCAGCCAAGTAAGCATCAGAAACTTATGGTTAATCCTAAATGATATGTTGACGAATGGATCCTAAAATACAATAAGAGGTTTGTGAGATGAACTATGCAATGTCAAATTAAACGAAAAGAATATTACAGTTTTAAATGTAGCAGCACGTAGTGTGATTCCATTTAGAGTTACTTTTTGCCACAGCAAATATTGGTGAGGGACCATTAGTCTGTTCGGTAATGTCCAATTACCATAATACCGCATTATTAATGGCGATTGAAGACCTGGTCGATACACGTGCCAAAAGTCGTAGCCACTGTTATTTTTCTTAGTCATTATCACTTCCACATTTTCAGGAATAATTATTCCGGAAAAGACCCTTTCCACTATGAGATTTTCTGGTAAGAATATAAGCCAGAGACTACCAGCTAATGGACTGGTGAAAAACTAATTTAATAATAATAAATTATTAATTTAAATAATATTATTCTTAAGATGCCATTGGAACACTTACGACATCCTTTTCTGTGATATCCATCGAATTTTCAGAATCGACGCTTATCAGAGGTTTCGAGCAAACTTGGACGTACGGTATTAATTTGAGATTTCTTTGCTCGGTCCTCAAATTTATAATAATTATTGGAATGAGAATGGTGCTGGATAAACTTTTAGTCAATTCCAGCAACACTTTTTGGGCATAAAATTCGTTTGTTATCGTAGTTAATAAAACGATACAATTGTATTTATTCCGATTTGCAAAACTTTGAATGATTTCCTTCTTAAAACAGTCCAATTGAATTATATTCATAAATAACAAAATCGCTATGATAATCAGCTTCATAGTAAACCTAATAAAAATTTCCTATACAGTCACTAAAGTCAATTAGGCGTGTACCACTCAGACTGTATAATCTTCACAAACGGAGAGCGCTTTTATAGGAATACAAGTGCTTTCATAATTAATGTGGATTCATACATGCAAGGAGATTGATGTCCAATTGGAAACCAGCATCAATAATGTTTATTCTATTGATAAATCTAAATGTACGAATGGTAAAGAGGCAGTTTAGCTTAGACAGAGTATCTATTAATCATGGTATAAAAGAGAAGAATAGATATTCAGAAATTTATAAGATTTGAATTAATGTACTTATAGAATATACTGATTCATTAACAGGCGCGAAGCTGATCTTCCAGTTTTATTATACATTTATTGATGGTACTATTATTATTAGCTTTTCCATTTGGTGGTAGAAGCGCGTAAAGCATTCTCAGCATAAAAAAAATGTTCCGACTGCGGATGAAGCATCGTTTTATATTCCAGAAGTGCAGCACGGTCTCCTTGCAATACTAATATCTATGAAAAATTATAATTTGTAGTACGTTTGTAAATCTATATCAAGTTTATGTACTGGATATTACAAATATATATTTACGTCTACTACTATTCGATGACATTGGAATCTCTTAGCCAATTCTAAACGTTGTCTAACATCATCCACATATCCAAGATATTTTTCCAAAACGTTAGTTGGTGCATTATTATTGTGTAAAATTTTTATGATATCTTCAATTGGCAAATACGTTTGTAGCTTTTTGCTTCCAAGCCAACCCTGTAAACCGGAATTTTGTCTATATTGCATTTCTTCATTTCTTAATTTAATAAATTACAAAAGCCTACCTTTGCTAACAGCAAAATGTCAATATCATCCCAGGATTGTAATGCAGCTCTTGTTGTTAACGCTACTTTTTGATATTGTCTTAAAGAGACTGTATGTTGCTTTAATAACATTGCTGGTGACCACAAAGAGCTTTCGGAGGCACCCCAATGATCTCTACATGCATGTCGTAAGCATTCCATCACAGGAGAATTCATTTCTAAAGTCTCAGTGAATCCTGTGTCCTTTACAGCCTTTTGCCATTCTATACCAAATAATTTATGAAACTTAAGTGAAGTTATATAATATCAAAGATTGAACTATGTTAATACCATTGATTATGTACCCAAAAGTTTTATGTAATTTTGGATGAATGGGGTTTCTTTGCAATCTGGTAGTGCAAGAAATTGCGTTTTATAACAATTATGCAATTTTTGCAGAAGCCTCTCTGGATTAGGAGTATTTTTAATAATAATTTGTAATGTTCTCATCTGAAAAAAATTGTATTATGCTTGTTAGCATAAATCCCTTGAGTAATCTCTATAAATATTTTTACCGCAGCATCCGTGGAGCACCCCAGCATTCTGCAAATTAAAAGCCATTATGCTTCCAATACAATTTAATAGTAATCTGTAAAAATTTTGTTAAAAATCATACGTTAGAAGATCAGTGAGTTCACTTGTTTGTAAGCGAGTCGAAAGATAACGTATATACACCTGTGTAGCACCTGGTCTATCCATTAGAAGCCTTTCAAATAATGACCTTTTTAAGGTTTTTGTGAGGAACAGAACTATCTAAAAATATTATATTAGTACATATTCTTTTACAAAAATAATATTATGATACCAAAGAGCTACTGACCACTAAAATGGCATTTCCGTCACCAGATGCTATTGCTGCATCTAGTAATGCAGTTTTGCTAGCAAGAGATTTGTATTTTTCTAGAGAGAATGGCTGTCCGAGTAGTATTCTCCTTAAGGTAATATCAGGCTGTGCTACAGACTGTCCTTCGGGTAAATTTTGCGTTTTGTCTGCTTCTAGTACTGGAATTGTCATACATTAAGGACATTATCATCGGTAAGTCACATTTAAGTATTTACAAGCATACTGTTGGCAAGAGTTTTCTCAGAGATTACTGATAGTAATGGTTTCAAATTCGTTTGGGAGTCACTGGTCTTTAAATAATCATCAGATAAGTCAATGTTGGAAATTCCAGCACGTAAACGTGCTGTTCCTGTCTTTGAAAACCCGAAAAAGTTGTCCTCCTGAAAGAAAATAGAATACGAAAATGGTTAGGCAAGCATTATGTGATATTTGTATATTGCACTGAAGAATGTTTGATATTTTAAATAAGAAACCTCATTATTCTCAAAGCAAAAGGAATGTTGTTCACTACTGTTCCAATAATCTTCATCATCTTTTGAAGAACCCATATTTTCCTTCAACTTTCGTTTTGACAGCTACAACATCAGCAAAATTGTGAAACAGTGTGAAATTTGTTGCCATCTATTGGAATTTTATTCAAACTTAGTCCATGATTTGAACCATATAGTGATTATTTTTTTACATTCACTGACATTGGCTGTCATGCTTTTATTTGAAATCATAGGGCTTTCTGGGTATATTGTTAAACATTTTAGCTGAAGAGCCTGAAGAGCCAAAAGAGCACCATTATTGTTTATGATTGTGTTAGGTGATTTCTCGAATATTTCTTTTATAACCACTTTGTAATATAATTATTAGCGGCAATGCAACACTTTGTTTTAGATTAATTTATGTGAAATCGTTCTTTGTTTACTCATACAACCATGTGTTAGCAACAATCGTATGTATCATAGCAAATGATACTATCAAAGTGAACACTATATGTACGGGATATACTTAAACTTAGGACATTATTAAATAAATCAAATCAGTTCAATAAACTTAAATTTATAAAGATAAAAGCTGTACCCGGTATTTATGCAACCGATAAATGATCATAAGTCATACTGATATACTGGAGAAATTTCAAGGTAATCACTGAGCGCTCCATACAAATATGATGTTCAAACCAGCGTTAGCTGCATATGAAATTACATGCAGTAAGTCAATATGTTTTGTCATTAAATTCATAAGATTTTAATAATTATTTCTAATAATTATAATTTTGTATAATGAGTGTTACTTCGTTTTCGATGAGTTATTTGTGAAATATTATGTTACAATGTTCAAAAGTGAATGCATTACGTTACGTACCACAAAGTACTAAGCTTGCATTTTGAATTGTATCGTGTAACGAGTCGCTAATTCCACTGACATCATTATGCATATACAATACTGAGACATTTCTGTTAAATAAAAAGCCATTAAAATATGTTCGCATTCGATAATATTTATGTTTATAACCGGATTTACGTATTTCATATACCATGTAAAATTTCAGTGCCAAATGAAAAAGAGTAGCAGCTAATAACAAGAAATTTGTGTTAAGTGAAAGTTTAAAGTAGTATATTGAAATTTGCAAGGAAAACCGGTGCGTAATCAATAAGAATAAATCCGAAACAAGAGAGACGGAAAGAGAGAAGCAAACAGATGTATCTCAAATGCATTTGTGAGATGCATTTTCACTAGCGCCACATAGCGTGACAAACCTAAACTCTGTTTCTAAATTGACAGCATATATATTCAAACAGATGTCAGACATAAATTACCTTTTGTGTACGGTCCAATCACAATTACAAATCTTCGTAATTGAAATTGTAATTGAAATAGAGAAAGATAATGCTTTAATAAATATGGGGAAAAAAGTATAACAAGTCTAGTTATTTTAAGTACTGTAGAAACGACGGGTGGCACACCTGCGCAGGTGGCTGGGCTGGGTATCTTCGGCACAGGCCTCTGTCGCGCAACCTGACAGTATATCGTAGTACTTTAGTAACTGAATAGTGTTCGCCGCGAAGAAGGAAGTGTGCTTCACGTAGCGGTAGAAGCCGCGTAGAGGTGTACGGTGTAAGGTTATGTTCTTTGGTTTTGGTGCATCGTCGTGACTCGGGTGTCTTCAGGATATCTTGAAAATTTCGGATACCGTTTAGGAGGGTAACTTGTGGAAGCACCGTGAGTACTAACAACATTCATTTTATTTTTCTGGTAGAATATCCGAAGAAAAAAGTTCCCGTAGACGCACAGGTGTGTATCAAGAGACGGGGGCCTCATAAGCTCTAGGCATTTACACAGATTACTTGGCATTCTCTTGATTATATCATTCGTCGTTTGATATTACTCAATTTCGTTCGTAATATCTTTCTTGCTTTTGGTGTCAGTCACAACCCTTGCTCAAAGGAAATTTCATAATAAGGTCGTTAGGGGGATGAAACTCCATGGTTTCAATAGGGAATCGACTTAGTTCCTGGTACGGATGTATACGGCGCGTGTGTCATTCGGATCTGCTATTTGTAAATTGATTTCCGTGTTTTCTGAATTTGCATTCATTTTTTTTCTTCCATAGTTTTATCAATGATAAATGCAAAGTCCTGGATTTCTTGATCTTGATCTTGTTGTGTATCTGAGGGACCAATCATTTTCGTGGGAATATTCATTGGAGAAGCAATGTTGCCGTCTTGTATATCCCTTTGCTTCTGACATCGTTGACGGCCCCTCTATTTCTTTTTTTTTTTCCTACTGAACGGCTGACATGTTTGTGGCAACGTAGCATCTTTATTTACAAGCTTCTCCTTACAATTTTTTTTGGTACTCATTCCCTTTCTTCCGTGAACCGTTCTTTATGAATGAACTGCTCTAAGTAAAAACGTGATTCTTTTATTTTCCGTTAATTTATCTTTTCATTCAAGGTACAAAATTTCGTTACAGCTTCATAAAGACTGGACGATTTGCCTGGTACTGATTTTCGTTAGTACATTATCTGTAACGTTCATTTATGAGTTCAATGAAATCACGCGGGATAAACATAGTCACGGTATTATCCTCTGTGCGCCAAGTTATTCTGACGTAATGCAAGCGGTAAATTACTATAAATGTCCCAGAATAAGAGCTTGTATGCAAGGTCGGCTGCTCCTCGTGCAAATCCACCTTTTCTCCAGGCTCTCTATTTATGGTTTTTATGCTGTGGCGAACGGCCACTCGAGACTCGCGAATCTATTCTGGTATTACTATAGGTACTAGCTTTATATAGTACTATAGTTCAACATTCGTTACGCTTCTGATACTGTATCCACTATAAACCGAAGACTACATAATAACAGATACAAGAGTACGTATGTATCTGCTGCCTATCTACTAGTTGGTCTGAACTAATTGAACGTAAAAGTGAGAATAATCAGTCTAAGTGAAGAAAAGGTAATTCCCACAAACTTAGGAAAACTATTTGAGACTTTTTTTTTTTTGTAAAAAATATTCATCGATGTTTCACGTAACAGGGTTTTTGCTTTCTCAAAAAAATTTTTGCATATTTTCTCCAAAAGCCAATAACCTCTGAGGTAACTAAAAAGTCACAGGTGTGCTCAATGAATATAAAATAAAAGAAGAGAGAAGAAGAATAACTTGAAAGAGAATAAAAAATTTTCATCGAATCAGTCATGATATTTTGTCTGTGACAAGGAACAATTACTATGTGTAATGAATAAAAAAAAGCGTCGCCGTGTCGTCGGGACGTTACAGTAGACGCGTGCGTGTCACTAATTAATAAAGACGCCGGCGCGTTAAAGCTTCGGGACAGTTTGTTTCACCTAGGGAAATCCGGGACACGGAGCTTTGGAGAGGGACGCTTAATTGGCCAGGACGATTATTCCGTTTATTTCTACTTCAGCATTAAGTAGTCTGTCTCTGGTGTATGGGTAATGATATCACTTCCGGTATGGGTTAGTAACATAATTGGCGGGAGTTTTTAATTCATATCTTGTTAAGATAGCTACGGATAAAGATAATATATTCTAATTCAGTTATGAACCGGATGCTAGCCCGGTGAGGTCCTCTCTGCGATTAAATTTTTGAAACAGGATGTACCTGGCGTCAGGTAGCGAATCGCACAAAAGTCCATCCCTCTCACTACCGCTTAACGATAAGCCTTCGGCCATGATAGAAGTAGGCAATCCTTGCCGATATATGCCCTCGAGCTGTTCGCACTCGATCCCACCTGGATCGGCTCGATCGAACGTTGCAACTTTCGCGATATCGTTTTAATTCGGTTGCCTGTTATGCCGGAGGAGGTTAGGTTCAGTTAGGTTAGGTTAGGTTAGGTTAGGTTAGGCTAAGCTCGCGGCGGGCTAGAATGCGCTCCAATTCATAACTCCGCAGTCTTTGACTATTACCCTGACTATATTCCTTCTCAACTTAAATTCTTCATATATTAGCTATCTATTGATTTTTTAAAAATATTTTTCATAACTAGTCTTAAAATAAATTCCCACTAATGACATTTTAACATGCTATGCTGACTAAAATCTATGTAGGAAGACGTGGGATTAGGCATCTGTTTACGTTATGGTAAAGAAACGTGTCAGTAAGGAATGAACCTTGACATATCATTTCTATTGTATTTGACACACGTCCCACTTTGCGCTTGAATTGTAACTGGTTTTTTTTTTTAATTCAAGGCATTCGTTAACATTTAATCTTCACTTTTGTTGCGTATTGTGTTTTCTGGCCCGTGTAGTGTGATTTTTTTCTTTTCAACGGCAGAGAATGAAGTTATTATCTTGTATTGTAAAAAATATAAAAAATATTCAAAAGAATTGAAGAAGAATAAAAAGTACGAATTCTACTTTGGTGGTCAATTGTCCGGGCTAAAGAGGCTAATCGCAATTTCGCGCGATCACCAGGGAATCCTCAATACGCACTGTTGGAGATGCACCGTGAGTGGGATCTTTCATTGTGCGCGGTAGAGTCGGGTCAAATGTTATAAATATAATAACGGCAATGGCGTGCATAATGCTCCACTGGCTTCTATATCCAGCGTGGAGCGTGGGAAATCCTACTCTTTCGTTCGCTCTTTCCTTTCTTGGGTTCTCCTAGTTTTGTAGGTTAGGTTAAGCTATTATTGGATTAGATTAGGTTAACCATACGTAGTCAGCTGTCCTCTCATACCTATATTACGGCACCTCTCGTTTGGCAGTTTGGTACAGGCATCCCCTTTGACATTCGAGACGATGGTTTTACCCTATGGCAAACGTAGCGTCGCGACGCCTGATCGATCCAAGTGTTATAAGGATTTTTCACGAGAGAAGGAAGGCTTATCCGTTTACTTGATTTTAAATGAAAAAAAAAAAAAAAGAAAAAAATTGAACCGATCGAGAAAATAAGTGTTATTTCCTCATGTTGCTGTTAGTCTGTGCAGTCTGGGATTAAGTGAAAATATGATTGTTCATAAATTGTCTGTTATACCGTTATTAGGAATTATGGTTTGTGTTATTGGAGGCATTAACTTTACTCTGACTGTCTCGATAGCTTTTCCATTGGAATCATCGCCTACGGTAATGGCACCTGCTTTAAACGGGCATTTCGATAATTCACAGTTACCTGCCGTAATCTCTGCCTATTACACTCTCTAATATTCATACTATTCGCAGCAATAGATATTCTCACGTGACACGTGATCATTTACATGGGAAATTGTTGCCCAGTTTCATCGGGTCTAAAGCAATTGCTCACGTAGCACTTATCGAAATACTAAAAAGAAAAAAAAAAAAAAGAACTTTGCTCCACGTTTCTCTTTAATATTACGACAAATATACACACGAATTACGTGCACGAATATATTTTAATATTATGCAGCATTTTATGTCTTTACGTTATAGAGAAATATCAAAGCATAAATAATTAATGGACTCTAAATGGAAATTCCGTATAGGTTCCTCATAATTCTCATCATCAATTATTTATTAATATATGTATAGTCGGTCCTAGAGGTCAATGAATTTTTTTGACAGTTCCCGAGCATTGAAGTCTCTGGCAAGCCACACGTGACTCTGCATACCATCCTTAAAAAAATATATTCACGTAAATTATTTTGCACTGAAATATATTTTATTTTTTTACTTTAGAATATATGTCGTTATTTTCTGAAAAGCCATCTGTGTTAAGGATAGCATTGTTTGCAAACTGTAAAAAAAAATAAATTGAACTTTTGAACCGATTATAATCCTCTATGGTACATAAACGTACATACGTGCAACAGATGTTTAAAGTATCAAAAACAAATTTTTCGTATATATATGTATAGTAGTATAGTAACGTGGTACGCATATTACGCATCCTAGTATACAGAATGTACATGTAAAATCT
>JARQSV010000399.1:43437-68453 GCA_030142285.1 Calameuta idolon
GTGGAGTGGCAGGAAAAGTGCATAGATAAAATGATTGGGCAGTGATGCACCGTACTATTTCTATGGATGCGCCGAAATGGCGCTGCTGTATCTCCATATCCCTCGGTCGCTCTATTTACGGTCAGCTTCTCTGGAGATCCTCCTTTCCTTCCCTTCCCCCCCTCTCTCTTTCTCTCTCTACAATACTCTGATGCATTCAGTTGCACTCTCTTGCATCGTCGAGTAGTAACTCTACGTAGAGGAACAGTCACCCGATGACTACGAAGACTCCTATGATGGTTTATTTGCCATCCCGTAATACCGATCTATGTAGGTGACTCCCTATATGCACTCGCCATGCCGGTGCATCAGTACCCAAATTAGAATCTTTGGGCTTTGTGTTCACTATAGATGCCCAACCTAATCTCTAACACTTGAAAGATGCACTTCTGAGTATCTAGTCCGCGATGCTTGACACTCTGAGTGCACTCAGTCACTTGCATCTGAATCATACGGTATTGCATTCGTTCATTACGACTCTTTCATCGATGCACTTTAGAATAGAGAAAAATATGATTTCTATACTTACCAATGCACCTTATTGATTCTATCGTATAATGCAGCTTCTTCAGACAGAGAATAATTTTTTTTTTTATTTTCAATCACAGCCAATATTTTCTTTACTTGTCAGTATATATTTGATAAGTGTTATCACACTGTTCCCTAGCGTGTTTCAGGCTTTACTATTTATGATGTGATAGCTATGCGCTCTCGCAGAGTAGCTCTGCTGTGTATATATTTATATATATGGTTTCACTACTTACATTAGTGGTATTACGGCTGTACTTGCTTGGCACTGTTGGGTCCCTCTAGTGATCTTTATTGATAGCCTATCGGCGAGGTCAGTTACGTTCTTCGAATTTATTTGCGATTGTGAATCAAAGGGATCGTATGTTACGTGTAATAATGTCTACTGGGCTACTATGCTGACTTGAGTTTCTTTGTAAGTGCCGATAGCGGTTCCATTTGCCTCGTTTACAATTATTTCCTATAGTTAGCCTGCGTTAGTGCGTGCGCGATAACTTTCCTGCATTTTTTTTTTAAATTTAGTTTATCATGCGTGACATTGTACATTGATTTTGGATCGCTAAAATTTCTTTATCGTACAGAGATATACGATAGATAATTTTTTCAGAGATACAGTGATCAATCAGTCCTGTCACGTTGATATATTCTTTTGTTGATAAGGTCAAGTACGTGTAACATTTTTTTTTATTAATCGATAACAATAAAAATTACGTTATCTTTTCGCATCTTCGATAAACGTCATAGCTGTTTTACTTGTGGGAAAATTATTCCACAAGATTTAATAGTCGTGGTAGTTTTTAATGGTATCACGGAAAGTTCATACTTTCTGGCCCAATGTGACATTAACGTGCGTGCACAATTATTGATAATGATTAATTTATAAAGTAAATGCATAAAAAAATATGTTTCTTATATAAATATAAGAATGCAGAAGCTGCACATTCGTTTCGAAGTCGAGTATCGAGGGGCCTGTTTCACCTATCACGAATTCCATTCTGTCTCACGTACGTCGACTGGTGTACGTGTGTGTGCGTATGGGCCCCGTCTGCTTGCCGGCAATGGGAAGGGGCCTCAGTTATTTTCATTGTAAGAATCGAACGACAAATGGCCCTGTGGAGTCACGAGCTTACTAAATAAGGCGTGTGCGTTCAGACTGGTGGGGGATCTACTGTGAATTGGGTTAAACGGGACCCAATACATATCCAAAAGAAAGAACGAAATAAGAGACAAGAGAAACAGAGAAAAAAAGAATGTTAAAGTCAAACACTTGTTATCTAGCGTCGCCTCTTCCACAAACAGGGAGGGCCTTATTTCCAGGTCCCCAGTCTCGTCGGGCCCACGCTTGATATTTGAATAACGTCGTCTGCATCGGGCACCGTTAACCGTGACTCTTTGTCGACTGAAGAAAAAAATAGCGTTGCAAACGATAATAACTCTTTGCTCGCGTTACGTATTTTTATTATAGATCTTTACGCTGAAAGGAGGCCTCGAAGTAGTGTCACGTGACAAATGCACTCGTTTTTGAGTTTAAAAAAAATGGTTAATTTCGTAATACATGTTCTTTAACGTGACATTTTTTGTGCTTATCTGCTCTGATAACTGTTTTTTTTTTTTGATTTTAGGAAAACTCGGAAGCTCATGGCGAGCATTCCCGAGGCGTGAAGGAGAAGACATGGCAGGAGAGAATTCGAGCCGCTAGGGGGCGGCCGATTCTTATCGGTTTCACGCAATCACATCGTCATACTCACAATTCTCATAATCGTTTCGTTTACCAGCATAATTATCACCACGATCGTCACCAGTATCCAAATCATCAAAGCCAGAGTGGATTCGCTCATTATCACCGAACACACACTTATCGTCGATCTCTTAGGTAAGGTTTGTTCAATGAACGTTAAGAAATTTATTTATGTAAAACAAATTTTTTTTTACTGTTTTTGCAACGTTTCTTATTTACTTTACGTGGTTCTTTAGAAAAAGCAACAGACTCGGTAGGAGCTATAAACGGAAGTCACAGGATAAAAGGATCAATTGTCGACGATGTGGATCGACCACGGATTCCCACGTTGAGAAACACTCGCCGGTCCTGACCGGCTTTGCGGACGTCGAGGAGGAGACGGTCTCCTCTTCGTTCCCTCGTTGTCGTCCTCGACGAGGTATTGGACGTCCTTACGATTCGGATACGGGAGTCGCAGAAATGTCGCCCGTCGGCGCCAGTAAGTGTTCTTACAATTTTTTTTTTTTTTCTTAAAATGATTTGCAAAAAATTATTTCTTTCCATTTTTATCATTGATTGTTTTTGTTCACGAGCTGAGACACACTTTTTCTTACCTGACTTTAAGTGTTGAATTAATTTTCATTTTTTTTTGCAATTTCTAACTTTGTCCTTTATTAATCCCGCCATTTCCAGTAACCAATCCGTGGATCCGATATCTCCGGTTATTAGACGACTAACGACTTTCTAGTTGAGCTCACATTGCGTAATGGCTTAGTGCACCCGTAACCGATAGCCAATTGCTATTTTACCTGGCTGATCACCGTTGGACGTCTGCCTCATCTTCTGGATAATCAATTTTCTTTCTTCGGCGCATCATCAGCTTCATTTAGCCTCACAACGCTGTAAAGCATCAATCGAGTCGCTTACTTCGCCATGCTCTCTCGATGCTCAACCCAAAGGGCTTCCTCTGGTTCATAAACAATAATCAGGATTAGCATAATTAGTTCTACGTACGTGGTTTAGAATATTCTGCATTCTAGACATTCTCTACGCCCATCTCTCCCTTCCGCGGAAGAGTTGCTTGAATTATTGCAACCTGCCTCGTTAAGCGAGGAACCTGTTTCCACCTGGTGATTACAAGGTGTCTCGGTAGCTGTAAGTTTAGTAATAGAAGTCAAACCCTTCAAAAACATCTGCTGGTAGTGACGATTGTGTAATATCGAGATTCAATATTGTATTCGAAAATAACTATAGAAAATACGTTTCTTTTATATGTGTATATCGATACATTCGTATCATAGATAAGGTGAATGTATTAAGGATAGTTTGAAATATTTTGTTTAGGTATTGCCAAGTCGATGAAGATGAGCTTCTCGCTGTCCTCGCTGCAGCCCTCTAGCAACAGTCTAGAGGGTCCTGAGCATGCTAGGCTGCGTACTGATCGTCCTTACAATAGTCTGACGAAGAAAAGGTAAGACAGCAGGATACGTGAAATGTGATGATCATATTTTATATCGTAGATATAGCAGTTTTTTTTATAAATGGATTCGAGGAGACATATTTAATTGTGCTATTAATAGGAAGGATCCGGAGCAGGAACAGTGGCGTCGTTCCTGGGGAAGCAGAGAAGATAATAAAGATGATTTCTGGGCGGCTATACAGTCTAATTACAATTACATCATGGACACCAATCTTATTGACAGCTGCAAAGTGAGTTCTGAACGTTATGGCGCGTTGTTAATATAGTTTAGGTTTTGTGTTGCAGTATTACAGAATTATATTAAATCATGTTATCAGGAAGCTAACGGAGAACTTGCTTGGGACGAGACTGACGTATCTACCTTATCTTGGGGATTGAAGGAAGTCAGTGGACAATTTTCGGAATTGTATTCCTGGCTCGGTGCCATTCAGGAACTGGTTTACTCGAAAGAGGAGAATTTATTGGACAAAAGCCTACGAGCGGTATGTTCTTTCTGTCATAATAATTATATTATTTTTTGAAAAATCGATAATACTTTAATTAATGTTTCTTAAAATTTTAGGCTCACATGGAGGAGCTGCGACGTAAGGCTTACAGAAGAAGACTGTTTAACGAGCAAGCAGGAAAACTGGTCTCACGTGCTCCAACTCTTCGAGACGAAGTGGCATGGCGTGTGGATCACTTGAACACTAAATGGGAGCTCGTTGAGCAGATAATGACACCTGGAGTCCAGCCAGTCTCTAATCAACAGGATGTTTCTGCAGGTGATTATTTCTTTTTTCCTAACTTCATATAGCATGTCCTAGGTATACCGACGTATTATTATCTGTCGATAAATGATCGTCAGTCGATAATGTAGAACTTCGCCTTGTCTATAGCAATTCAAAAGGATCTTACCATAGCTCGGGAGTTACCATTACTTTATACTGTATTCTGAGTTGTAGGCTATTCTGAGAAGCTTTGGGTAAAATTTGATAGATGTCACTGAACAGTCTGTAGAATTGTCTGTTCTGAACCCGTATAGCATATTCAATTGGCATAATTTTTTTTTGCATTGACTGTACAGAGTATCTCCCTACGAGTCCAAATCTGCACTGTATCAAATTTTATCACTGTAATAATATTTGCCATTTAAAAACGTACTAGAGTATAAATTAGATTCGATCCAAGGTCATCCGGTAGTTCAAAAACGCTAATAGAATTAAACTATAACAAATTTCTTTGAACTGTTAACACGAATTATCAATTAATTTTCCTAAATATTCTTTTACAGATTTCGATCACGAAGTAAAGTGCCTGAGGAAGTGGCTTCGCGAAATGGAATCGCGTCTTCAGCCACTAAGCTTTCATGTGGATTGGAGCAGAGCTGAGCTGGAGGAAAAGGCAATGGAGCATATGGTGAGTTTTATCGGTTGTCCAATTATTTTAATCCACTGACCAGGTGCATCCTGAAAATGATAGTAAACATTTAATTTCTCAGGCGCTTTCTAACGCTTCCATTAGCTTCTCCACGAGGACCTGGGCTCATTCACGAGCCCTTTGATTAACCTTTCACGGCATAAATTCATGTATCAGCAGTTCTAGGCGAACTAGTCACGTATAAGTAGTTAATCAAGACTGTACAAGAAATAAGATGCAATTCGCATCTCACAACTTTCATTGGTCGACATGAAAGATCCTGCCTTGCCTTGCCTATAGGCATATCCATGCGCATATACTTATATGCATTATAATTACGTGGACAAGAGTTCACGGGGTTGTCCAGGAACTCCCTGGCACGGTAGAGCCTTGTCTGTGGATTAGCCTGTGCATGTAGATTTCTCTATGGTGTTTCCCATTATGGTGTAACATTACTCTCGGATTGCTACTACGTTTTCCGCGTGCCAACTTGCCTGCGCTTAGGACTTAAATACTTCTACGTATTAATTAACGTTCCTAGGTAAAGTTTAATGTACCGAGAGACATTACGCGTTTCTGTTACTTCCTGTGTGCTTGTTTGCTTACCGATTTAATGGAACATCAGAGAACATTTTCTTTAGTACAGGTTTTTCATTTCTATCGCCTGTAATGTGCGTACTTTGACTTTTCGTTTAAAAATATTATTTCGCATTACTTTTATGGCTGTCACTTCACAATTGGTGGGCACTGCACTCTCTTACTTCGTTTAGCGACATCTCTACAGCCGTGCTTATCACTCTGACTTATCTACCTGCAAATTTGCTATTGCTGCAAGAAAACGTTTCCCTGATTTACTGAATCCGCCTATCAGGTGAAAACGAGCATTCACCTTCGTCTCTTATTAATCAATGTCTGGCATTTACTTTTTTAATTTCTAGAAATTCACTGACCATGTTACACGTGAAATACTTCTTAAAGATCTGAAGCTCTTGATTTTCATCGTCTATTTTATGTATATAAAATTCTGTTTCGTGTTACTATCTTGCATGCTCCTCGTCGTCCGTTGCAAAGTTTTATTCATAATTCTGTAACCTCGACAGCCGGGACTCGCAATTAGAGCGGAAATGTCGGATTTCTCCTTGTCCGTCTTCGAAATATATTAAATCTTTTCGCCGAGTCGTTGTCTGTGCATCAATTGCAACGTATATATATATAGTGTATGGTAGAACAATGTGTCCGTATTTTTGTACACTCTGTATATGAATACTGCGTGTTTGCTTACCTGTCACCTATTTCTGTACATATTCGGTCACCTAAGTGGCGATACTGTCAACCTTTTTTTAGACGTTACCTAAGACTTTTCTGTCACAGAAAATACAATTGTGAGGATATTCTGAAGACTCTAAATTTCTTAGCCCTTTTTTATTACGTATTGTTAGGAAAATTGAGGGCAGTCTCAAGGATTTAGTCATTATTTGGATGCGTTTGCCTGCTAGGACACCGCTACTGTCGTAGCCTTGCATGTAATGCTGTTTGTTTTTGTCGTTTGAAAATTTTCCTAAATTTTCTGCACTTTCTTTCTTGTACAATTTAATCTATCCGAAGTCTTTGAAATTTTCGAAGAAATTTCTATGATTTTACGCGAAAAAAAAAAATATCGTCGTGAAATATTTCTCGACGCTTGCAGGTAACAGTGCGTGTCCAATAAATGAATATGAAAGAAAGGCGATAATCTCGAAGATAAGTTCCCACAGTTGAGCCTCATGTATTACGACCGTGTCTTTATATCTATATGGACATCTGTTTTGCCATATATATGTTTATATATATATATATACATAATATAAAAGCTCGAGAGATTTGAAGGGGCGATGAAAATACGCGCGTATTAACAAGAAATAGAGAGTGCGACTACTATGGAGTCTCAGCTGCCCGTCGAGACGTCTTTTACATTTTGCCATTTACGTATGTACGTATTGACCCATGTGTACACGCCTTTACCTATTCCCAGGCAGCGCGTTGCTTTCTGATTGTTTCGCGATATCGCGAATTTTACGGCACGTCGTCACTCTGTGCACGGAGCCTGTGCGGTCGCTTTAACACGTGCGGCGTAGCACGCCGCGACGCATGTATTACTGCCATTAGCGTCGCGGAACTGGCTGCTGTAACAATCAAGAGCGAAATTGATGCGTCGACCGTTGCGTTTTAACTTTATAACATTGAACTCTTGACTTCCTGTATGCTTCGGTGAAAACTTTCGATGGAGTCTTTGACTTTCGACCGAGTTTTCATGTGACGGATTCTTCGAGCGCGACGATACTCGATACACTGTCCCTCTCTCTCACTCTTTTTCCCCTGTATTTTTCTGGTTAGTTTTTGTTTTATTGTTGATCGAACAGATCCAAGATGGCGGAGGGAGTCCCGCTAGGTGGAATTTCCCGTTGGAAAGAGACTGATCCATTCCTCTCGAATTCGTGTCGCTCGCGATTCGCCACGTTTCCATGAAAGAGCAATTAACGCTTGGATTGTGTCTATAGCCGCGGCGGTTACCTTGGTAACGCGTGTTAATACGTCGACGCGTCCTGCGTATCGGACTGCGCTCGTGGCTGTAAATAATGTTGATTAGAGAAATGAGAATCTGGTAGGCGAGTCTCGAGGAAACCGTGAAATTAGCATAAGTCGCGCGTGTCAGAAACTTCATTATTTAATTTACAATTAGTGTCATGCGTGAGTTATCGCTTTCGCGTAAGCAAAGTGTCTCGCGTGCGCCTTCGTTTACTATAGTATTTAATTGTTCCTTTTTTTAGCTCTGTTGCCCATCGTGTTCCCCGAGAAAAATCGAAAAAGCATCGCTATAGTTATACTCATTATCTCCATAGTTTCGTATGGGACCTACCGTAACCCGCTGCAGGGCCAATGTTACGTATCCGCATGCGGCGACGCCTGGAATAGCGACAAAAAGTCGAGCTTTTCGTTGAAAGCGCGCCCGGCGTCGGCACGAAGAAAGCAAAGAGTTAGACGTCGTAAATATGAAAAGTAAATATAGAATCGAAGATGCTGGCAGACACAAGAAACGACACTTGCTTTCCGGCTTAAGGGAGGAAGTCGGCTCTCCGTGTACAACTTATTTTTCCATCTTTCTTTTCTTTTGATTTTATCTTTCTCTTTCTCTCTTTTTTTTTTTCATACTACGTTTCCACGTCGACTTTGCCTCTCTGATCTCATTTTTTTTCTTTTTGCTCTTATCGCTCTCTTTCTCTTTCGCCATTGTCACCTCTCACCAACTCACTTTGCTTTCTTTGCTGTTGTCTATTTTCTATGGCAACTACAACCTTCCTCGTAGTCAATAAACACGAAGTCTGTCGCTTAATGGGCACCAGCCTTACTGTTCGGTAGATTGCACATGTTATAAGCAACTAGAGCTCTAACTATGCATCGCCACCGTTACTACTCAACATACAGCATCGATATCGATATCGATTGATAATATTCGTTGAGATTTTCTTCAGTAGAAAGCATACATACTGTCCTGACGTAGACACGGTGCGAAGTGCAGAATTTTTGAAAAAAAAAAAAAAGGAATAATTACGCACTTTATCTCTCCATCAAATTTTGCCACGATTTCTTCGGTCCATTTAGTACGACGATCTTTAACCCTCCGTGAGACGCTTAGATTTTACCAACAGCTTAGGCGAGTGGTCTGCTGCTATAGACCATTTTAATTATAAAATAAAAACTTTTTTTGATTGTTTTTTTTAACTTGTTTAACTACACATACATTTATCGTATAAGAAAATACATGGTGAAGTATTTGGTGTTTCCTTTCATTAAAAAAAAAAATTTCATGGGCATAGTCCTGACACGGATTTTTTTCGCGTGACAGAGCAATGATTTACTATTGCAGATCCTGAGTCTAATTAAGGGTTAGTAATATGAAAATATATCTATACATATATGGTTTAGTTTATTCGAATAATCTCCGCTTAGTTGCGCAGGCTTTGCGCACTTGTTCAAAATTTTTTTTCAATTTCGTAATTTGCTACATTACGTTGTCATCACTGTCATTTTCTCCGAGGAAAACAATAATTCTTTCCATCATTTTGGTATCCGTCTAGCGCCACGCCTATTGGACTACCAATTGGAACCAACTAATCTCACCTTTCTCACCTTATACAACAATCTTGATATACGCGTCGCATTTTATTCATAGGCTTTTTAATTTCATGGTGTTCCATATGGTATCCTTTGACAGCCTTAGATTGCACGCGCAAAAGTAAATGAGATACGTAATGCAAGCGAGTGTATCTAGATAGAAAAGTTTATGCGCATATGACTTTAAAACAATTATAGACACCTGTATATTATGGCTTTGTCAGGTACTTTGCGGTGTCGGAATAAGAAAAAAAATATCCAAACCACCATGAGCTTTCACCAGTTAATGCGTTTTCTGACCTGATAGCTACACAGTGTCGGTACAGCACAGTCCGCGAGGCCACAGCAAAGCACGTTGTTGTTCTGCGACTCGAACCAGTTTTAACAACTTATGGCGTTGACCATAACTCCTGGCTATGGTGTTTCGCCAGTTACGGCACTTCAGCACTTCCCGTACTTAGTATGGAGACGGACATAGACGGGGTCATCTTCGCACGCCATGTTCTTCAATGCTGTTCCTATAAGGGAACATTTTTCTAGGTTTAACGGTCCTTCTGTGCACGTATATATGTAATATATTTATCACACATATATATATATATATATATCTCCTACTTTAAGATTACCTATTCTTAACTGTAACAACCATTATCCAGAATGTCTGGATCTACGGGAGTCGCGTGGGACTTTATGACGCTTATGGTGTTCAGAGGCTGGTAGAATTCCAGCATCCTTGTAGAACCGGTGACTCGTTCGAGTCGACTCCTCCTGACCGAGCGACCCACTACCTTACGATATTACAGAGTTGGAGTCCTGATACGTGAGAAAAACAGAAACAGGTTTATTTTCTTTTTCAAAAATATTATTTTCTTTATCGCTGCTGCAGAAGTCAGGGTTATTTCGTTTATGGGAAAATCGCGATACTATCGAAAAGTTACGGGAACAGTCGCACTCTGTTAATTGGATGACGCAACTAGTCGAACGTATAAATTAAAAATCTTATTTTGCTAGAACGATTAGAGCGAATTTGTAATTTTCTTTCTTTTTTTGTTATTTAAAAGGCTCATACCTTCACGGAATCTTATGGGGCAATTCCACCTTTTTCTTACGCGTAACGTATCTCTCGATACGACCGAAGTCATTTGATATAGTCGAGTCATGCTTGATCCTCTTTTAATGACGAAAACGAATCGGATGCCACTGTAGATCGTTTCGAGCAGATAAAATAATACGTGATGTATATGCAGCGGTTACAAGTCACTAACGTAGAACTAGGTACTCCGGATTTACGAGTGAACTCAATAAGGATTGATAATCCAGATAAAACACGATACCAGCCTCTAATGGACCGGCCCGATTATTATTGAACTCGAGTAGCGACGGTTAATTACCTGTTACCGGTTTAATAACGCGGTCCGATGAGAGACAATTAGGCAAGTAGGTATTCCAATAAAAAAAAATAAAGAAAAATAATAAAAAGCTATGAAAACGGAACAAGAGGCTTAGTAATAGTAATAACTCTTCCAGGAACTTGCCATACTCGATTCGTCATTTTTATTGGGAGCATCTATCAATTTATTTTACACGATCGATCCGCCGATCTTTTACCGATCTCAGCGTATCCGATTCTTCCTGGTAATTCCATCTATATGTATACTACATACACTTTCGTGTATATGTATAGTGTATTCTGGATCTATACCACGTTCGCTGTTACTCTCGTTCACGAAATGCGAGCACCGTGACACGTATAGACGCTTTCCATTGTCCTTGGTCGATCTCGAGTTTATCCGCGATCTCCTCGATCACGATCCGATCGGGTAGAGAGAAAAAATTGAAAAAAAAAAACCGAACACGTTTAGTTGCGCTGGTATCTATCGGAACCTATCGATCTTTCAATGTACTGACTGTATACCTATATACCATAGCGTATGAACTATATAGTTTTGTGCACTATCCTTCCACCTTCTTCTGTACCTACGAAGTTGATTACGAAAGTCAAGCCGATCGTGATCGACTAGGGATTTCGCTTTTTCCTCATCTCGATCGTTCCTTTTTTTCTTTTTCACCAGCCTTGTTTTTGTTCTCTTGTTCGATTGGCAAGAAAAAGCCGGAATATTTTTCCATGACTCTCTTTCGCCACTGAATGCATCGCGCTGTATCTGTGTTTAGTCATACCGTTTTTCTTTTTCTTTATTTTCTTAATCCACGAATTTCTTTCAAGATAACGGAAATTATTCGGGGGCCTTTTCAACTATAAATTCTCTTGATCCTCGTTCGCAACGCATTGACGACCATTTAACCCGGGTTTCACGTGAACATTTTACGGCGAGCGTGCGTACTGTTGCTTCTTCTCGACCAAGCAAAAAGATAAAGAAAACAAGAGAGTAGGGACTCCCGTCAAAGTGGAATCGGTCGTTCCTTTTCAGACTCGTGGAAAAGTCAAACTAGATATTTTAATGGGCTAATTTTCCTGCGGTCGGCTCGTTAGTGGCTCCGCCGTTGCTGCGGTGGCGCGAACTCGAAAGTCCCTAGATTTCTCTAGGCATTTATCAAAAGTAACAACCCTCGTTTAATCACTTAGCTCATTCGCTCTCCTTACGATCCTTCTTTTTCCTTCTTCTACAGCGTCAATTAAGAAACATTCTTATTAGCCAATGATAATCACAGTTACACTTTCTAGTCCAGCGTCTACAATATCTGAATCCACCTATACAGGCTTACGTATCTACAGTTCGAGTTCCTCGTGGATGGTAATGACGGCTGGTAGAATTGAGATCTTAATTACATACCTGAAACGACCTGTAGTATATTGTATTTAGTGTCGCTCGTAACAGTGTACATGTCACTCGGTATGTCCTGTCTGGCGACGGTACCGCTTCTCCTGGTGAACCGTCAACCAGAAAAATCCCAGCACCAGGGGCACTAGGTCGAGCAAGCGAATCTTTCTCTCTCACTCCTTTTCACTGCCATCTGCCTTCTCTCGCTTCTTCGTTAGTACATTGCTTGTTTCACGTGCACGAGCACTGCACTCTAATACGTAGAGACAAATACATGCCTTGTGACATGCAAGAGACCTTCTTAGTAGCCTCACCGAAGCACACTTTATTTCCAAGAACAATTATTCCTTCAGGTTTACAATTACATTTCCTTTGCCGTATTTCGCGAGGCAACGGACGCTCGCCCAGACTCCGCGGATCTTTCTATCTACTTGAATTGGACTTTTCTTGTTTTCTATTTGTTGAATTTTCAAAATTACGCAAATCTTCGCTGATGCGTTTTAGAAAGTATAGTTTTTTGAATTCCTCTGCTACTAGAGGAGTGGCTGATCCAGACGATATTTTTTTCCTCCATTTGCAATGATTATTTCTGACGACTAATTAATACTAATTACGTGGCGTGGTCCGCTGAGTCAGCGAGGATGATCGAAATGATTTCGACGCCGTTTTCAGGACCCGCATTGTTTCTAGTGGCCTTTGGAGCGAAGATGTGAAGCCGCGGGCGAATTCTCTATTTTCATGAGAATCAGCGCTAATTGTTGTGACTTAAATGAGAACGGGATATTTCGCGGGCAATAAATTGAGTTTCATTATTTTGTCTGCCAGTCTCGTATAAACAACAGGTATTAGATAACCCCGATCGCGTAGCAAGCAAAACAAGTCCGTTAGTCATGCATCAATTAGAAAAGACTTTAGGTGCGAGGAAATAAAACGAAAAAAAAAAAAGCAAAACTAGTATTGCTTTCAGAAAGTCTCTCGCGAATCATCGCTATTTCAGTGAGACCACGTCATTCGGCATTAATTAATCTTATTCACTGGACAGCAGAAGACACGACTCTTGTCAGAGGTCTCCTTCTTCAAAAGTGGACCTTCTCAACAAAGCAAAATAATAATAATAAAAAAAAAATAAAAACTACACAGATCAGTCATCAGATACCGTACAATGCTCCAGTTGTAAATAAAGTAGCAACTCAAGCATCGGCATATATATATACACACACACACACACACACACACAAATAACCGTGCATCATTATTTTCTTAGAACAGTGCTCCTTCATTATTGAACTAGAGATTTTTACTTGTTAATTGATCCTCTCCAACAGCCTCCAGTCCTATCGACGTCAGACATTTATTTTTTCTCTCTGCTCAAAAGTATCATTTGCAACACGAGTAAGGAGCGTGCTTAGACGTTAAAAAAATGACGTATACCAACTGTGTACACCAACAAAAAATGTCCTCCTTTTTCTCCCTTCTTCTTCTTCATCTCCCATAACAGCCTAACCACCCCAAGTCGTAGGACCGTTAAAGTGTCCTAAGGAGATCTCGATGGTTCTTCACGGTTCAGTCGGTTAGCGAGTTCTTCACGGAGTGAAAGTCCATCTGTTTCTTGAGGATAGGATAGTATAGGATAGGACGTATTAGACTGAAGAGGTTGGTAGCCAAGAAAGAAGGTTGGCAGACTTGACGGACGCGTCCTGGGTCGCACGAAGAGAGAAAAATTTCCTCAGGATGTATTACTATATATATATATATACTTTAACAGTATATACATACATATACACATATATATGTGCACATGTATCGTTGGTATCCCTGATTCTTCTGAAATACATACAACACTACTGTGATACGACAGGCCACTTCATAGCCGGAGGATACGTAGTGTTCACCACCCGTAGATACTTATCTGAAAATTTGAATGAACGTTTAATGAAGTTATCGCTGTTGATTGATGATTTCGCAACGAGTCCTTCATTACGCGTTGCGTTTCTCACGAGACTCTTAATAGATTTCGTTGCATTTACTTTTCCATCTCACAATCATTTAGGTAATACAGTATACAGTGCGAGGCGCGTAAGCCTTTCCTTTCGTACCGTTGATTTATTTTAAATTGGTCATTCCATGCTTTTTCCTTTACATTTGAAGATTCCAAATTTTAGTGTGGCAAGTGACGTGCGCCGAGGATCTTTGCAAATTTAAAACGTGGAATTGATTTACTGGTCGGTAATTGTAATCCTTTCTCGGATCTCACATCCGGAAAAAGCGTGTCACTCATACTGTACGGATCCGTATAGGTACGTAGGTATAGTGTGTACAGTACTGGTTACCAGGGACCTGTTTTAATTTTGGTTTTTTTTTTTCTTATTAACGGATACTCATGATTATTTAAAATTTTACAATTTAAATTATTTTAAGTGTTACGATTGTAACAAGCTTTTGCATATAGAATCCCGTGCAGTACATTGTACAGCAATTATGATCTTGTTACGGTAATTCCGAAGCTTAGCATTCGATCACGTCGTTGCATTACGACACAACGTAATGCCGTGAAAGTTTCTCTAGTCTTATACTTTCGATTGATAGTTTTTTTTTATTTACGTCTTTTTTTTATCATTTTAATTTTCACCGCTGATCTTGAATATTCGAGAAGATTCAATAATTTTATTGTGCTAAATTTAATAAAGCCCAAACTTGTATACGTGCTGCGATCAAGAGAAGAGACAATCAGTCGAACCAATGTGTACAAGGGTTTATAGCGGAAAAGAAGTATAGTCCGAGTATCTGACTATTGTCAATTATCGACACAATGCGTGCTACGTGACAAGCAGAAGCTGTCACGTCCTTCTCTTTCTCTTTTTCTTTTATTCTCCCCTCGCCCACTCTGTACCCTGAGGTCGATACGATACGATTCGGTACAATTTGATTGGACGATTCTTACCAGATGAGCTGATCAGCTGGATTAAGGTTAACCAAACGGCACAGCTGCTGTACCGCTCGTACTCTTAGTAACGTTACTTCTTTAGATAAGAACGATTGATAAGGCTGTCACGTGACAAAGTGATCCGCTACGAATACTGCGAGTAAGAAAATTATTATAAGCAGTAAGGGCTAGTTGTAACAGGGGGATGTTGTAACGTCGTCTATCTTCTTGAACGAAAGAGATAGAATCGTCGTATAAAAGTTAAAGATGATCGTGAGATTTCCACGCATCCTCGATCCACCAACAGTCGCACGATGCATAAGTATTTACTTTCGAGATTTATTTAGTAGAACATTTGGGCTAAGAAACAACATACGATTGGGGCAAGTTGTAACGCTGTTGCAACTAACCTCAATTTTTTGTTTCCTAATAATTTTCGTTTATGCTTATTGTTCCTGTATTGGTTAAGCGTAACACGTACCTTATTGTTAAAACTTGCTCCAGTCCTGTTGTCTCGTATTGTGATAAAAAGTAACATCACGTTTGATGAAATTGAAAATAAAATGACAAATTATTGTCGCCAAGAAATAAATTTTTATTCATGATGCGATAATCTTGAATGGTTTTTAATCATCTTGGTATATTCAAAATTTTAGGTAAATTTTACAACTAGCTTCGGTCTCCCCTACAAGTTGCCACAATTTTTCCATTATGTATAGAGTAACCATAGGCACTACTTTATGCCGGCTATCACGTATTCTTTTTTTTTTTCCCTAATCTTTCATATGTGCCGCCATTGACATGTTTGGATGACACGTGCACTCAGCCTGACCCCAGCATAAGTAACGATATCAACCCATCTGTTGCGTGCCGCTTGGAAACACGTTACCTAAACTGAACACCTGTCCCAGTTAAAATTAAAGTAAACCCTCCTGAAAAGTGGTACCGGCATTCACGCATAATGCATTGTAACTGTTAATAATAGTCTAAAGAATAATACAAATGAATACGTCGTTATATGTATTATAATGTATAATATATACCCAGAGGCAAAACTATACTTACGTTATTTGAAATCATCTGAAAATTGTATACCGCTACGTATCATAGTACAATGCATAATGAAGATTCCGCGTCCACGTATGCAGTTATGCATGCACGTATTTATAATGCGTTTAGATCGTCGAATGCAGTTGTGCCTGCAGAGCTACTCGCTGCAAGGGAGAAATACGAAAGACGAAAGACGCTGCCATCCAGTCTGCTTCAGTCTGCCTGTTGGGTCTGGGCTGACGGCGTACGTAGTGGTGGGGGAAAATTCTCTGATCAGAGTGGGGGAAACCGATTGGTCCCTAGTCTTTTGTTTGACGGGGCGATCTTGGCCGATCTTTCCCGAAGACCGGCTTTCGGCAGGCAGTGCCGCGGTGGAATCTCGCCGGCTTCGGCAGAGTTCGCCGTTCCACGGCTCATGGTGGATCATATGGCGTTTACTCTTCGAATTTAACGAACAATATTCATTTTTCCCCCCTACGCGATACTAAACAGGTATCAGTAAACGAACCGATTCGACACGATTGCTAACGGGTATTATATATATTTATTTCTGTACCTCGAAAATTGACGAGTATTAATTAACTAGTAAACTAATCACAGAGTGCCTTGACGGATGGTTGCGACGCGAGTGACAGTGCCAATTAATACAAATTGTTAAATGAACGTGAAAGTAATAAGTCCCTTACAGTTCCATCTCCAAGAGAACTAGTTTATAATACCGAAGAGAACGTAAATTCTTTTCGTCTTAAAAATAGTGCAGCCTCCGATTCGCAGTCTGAGCAATCATCCAGCGTGCATCGGATCAGCATCCTCTAAAATTCTGGACCAATCCCGTTGCGTTTGGGAGTCTTTATCTCCTTAAGCGTCCCTTTCGAAGAACTACTGACCTGAACCCTGCTGGCTACGGCCTCCGTCCTTACTCGACTCCGGCTTCTACCTGAATACGTGCAACAGTGCATCCTCACTTGGTGAGTCGACTGATCGATTGGTTGCTGGTTGATCGAAACCAATCGAAACCAGTAGCGCTACTTTTACTGCTATGGATTCTGTATCAAGAATGTATTGCGCGATCCTAGGGATTTTTCTGTCGGCGCCGGTATATAATTTTAGAGGGTCTAGGGAATTCTGTTTGTTGTGAGGATGACTATGGTGGTCATGCAGTGGCCGTGGTACGAAAGGATCCTGGCTGCGCTCGAAGGCCATTTTGAATCGTGCTATGCTGGAAAGGGGACTACTGCAAGTCACGAGAGACTTTATCAAGCATTACGGAACCACGTGGTTAATTTCTATGAGGATAATTGTTACGCAGTCTCCTTTCTCGTTGCTCTTATTCAGTTGGGAGGAGTTGATATTCACACGTCACTGGACTCTGATCTCGTTTTAATGTTTATTATAATGATCAGGATCGTGTTGTAATTATTTTTTTTTTAGATTTTTTTTTTACCGTCCTTGCTACTCTGATTGTTGGGATATTGCGGAGCATCTTAGAGTTTCCCATGTAATTTTTCTATGGATTCTCTAATCGTACTTTGAGAGTTTCACTTGGGTGGATGCTCCAAGTGTAATTGCATCTTGGTGCTTGGTACTTTCGTGGAGGACATACTAGAATAACAGGGTGCACTATTTCGACAATGCAAAAGGAAAACGTCTACTGTTCGCTTTCTTCCTCTCTCTCTCTCTCACACACACACTCTCCGACCATTTCTCTCATTCTCCCTGCGGTGCCAGCGCCAAGAATACCTTCGAACACTCAGAGAGCGACGTCGTCTCTATCCTCGCGGTGTTGCATCTATTTAAATCTGTTTTTAGTGCAAAAAAACAGTTTTCTTGGAAATTCGAACGGAAATGGAAGAGTTTCCCAGAAGATTCCTCTGACGCGTCTCGTTCTATTTTCAAATTTACCCGTTTTCCCGCCAATCGCTTCAAGCGCGGTCTTTGTCTCTTAGAATCAATTTTCCCTGTTTCTCGTGTTTCGTATACGCACTGTTAACATTTCTACACTCGTTCCACATGTTTTTCTTTTCGCTGTCTTCTAGTCTTAAATCGACACCAGATGACGTGCGCGTCGAGTTTTCGTTTGCTTACTCGACTCAGCCTATGGCGGCGTCCGCTCGTGCATTGTAAATGACCAAAATATACAAAGGACGTATCTAGAAAGATTTCACAGTGGAAACCTTGGACTGTTCGAAAAATAAAAAATTGTACGACTCCGGTTTTGCCAGACGCCGTGTAGGTGCGCGCGCACGTGGCGGCTCACGGGTCTGAGAAATATCTGTTTTTATGTTTTGCCGCGCGAAGTCAGGACCGGAAGTACTATTTTGAATGTACACGAGGACACCGCAGGAAAGGCTTTATATTCACTCGCCTGCGCTCACGTTATGTCTATAGTTACGTTCCGCGAGAAAGCCGTACAGGAAAGAAACGATTTGTACGACGGCGGGTAGAGAACGTGGACGGCGACGACCTAAGGGCCTATTTATAACTCATTCGGTGGCGACGGATCGCCGCGAAATTGGGCTTCGCTCTCATTTACAACGCGACGGAAGTCGCACGAGAATTTCAATTAAATTTTTAAAAACGTCACATAAGTTATTTTACATTGTTATAGCATTGGGGTTTTGGCTACCATGCAATTGACACACCCAGTATATCTTATCACTATTGACTGTCAATCGGAGATAGTCGGCGATAAGGCGATCGATACTATTCCTATTTGCAATAGCTTCGTGACCCAACTACTGTAGGATTAAACTAAAAAGGACAGATATTTATAGGTACAGATGATTTTGATTCTAACAATCAAAGTGCATCGATGAATCGGGAATAATTATCTGAATCGGATCGATAGATCTCTCGATGATCCATAGACCGACTAAAGACGACCGAACATAAAGGCGCGTCTCGTGGAGAAATCGCGAAAATATCGATTTGCGGATTAGCGCATTAGAAATTACAGTGCGCGCGCGCCACGGTAATTTCTCTCGTCTTGGACCCCATCGCAATTATTGCTTTGAGATGCATAACGTTTCGCTGCGTTGGAAATCGGACCGAAGCTATGTTATATGTATATAATTCTGCGGTTCTCCTGGTACATAAGTACATACGGTACTTTCATTAACGTTAGCGAAGGAGACTAAAGACAGCTGAATAGAAGGTTCGCCGATGTTCCGAGATTTCGCTATGGAGATTTTTCCTTTCTTTTTTTAAATTTCCCGCCTCCTTTAGATCTTCGTCAGTATATTTCGGTATACATTAGCCGTATTAAGGCGTGCAGAATCTTCAGGAATATGTCGTTGTCACAGTCACGTATGGAGTCTTTGCCACGCCAATGGTAACTTCGCCGGAGAAGGAACTTTTTCTTTAGGAATCTTTTTTCCTATCTTTTTTGTTATTCTTTGCCATACTAATTTATTTATTTTCAATCTCGCGCGCTAGGTGCTCGTGTTTTGTATCACAACAAAAAAGCTCTTCCTCGTTGCGTCTGACTAGAACTAATGTGCTTCCTGCGTCTTCTTTTTATTTTTTTCTTTATTTTACCGAGTTCACGGTTTCTACTTTGAAATGCATAATCGTGACGCGGAATTCTCGAGAAGGATTATTTCCAAATCCTCGAAGCGTCATTCGGTCTTCCGCAGGACGCCGCTTCCTCTCCTCGTGCACATAAATAACACTGTATGCTGTTTCTCATAAGTATGAGGGGACTCTTCTACTTTGGCAATTGACTTTTCACGTAAATTTGCTGTCTCTGCTATACTTTTCTGTCAGTAACTTTGGCTCGGGGACTTTCTTACGTGTTTCAGGCATGACTGTCCTTCTTGCAGTTTTATTTATATCATTGCTTTTTAACATTTGATTATTCATATTTTCACGTTAATTAGTTTCCAGCATCGTATCGGTGTTATCGTGAAATATGTTTCTTATATTTTTATTTTATAATCAATTAGCACTTGATTGCCAGGATAGTATGAATTTCGAGTCCGTAATCAGAGTTGCCGATACGTGCCGTGATATTTTGCTTTTATCACGTGTGTCGAGATACGTGAGAGATAATCTGTAAACTAATGTAGTATAGACGTTGACTGTGGCAGACAAAACAATATCTAATTGTACTACGCATTCATTATGAATACTTGTAGATATGCAGACTAATTGTTGATAAAACGTTCTGAATACATCGTGCGACTTGTCACGTGGTCTTCAGTGGGATCTGTTCGAAGTTCAAATTGATTCAAATCTCCCGCGCAATTATACTGTGGATAATTATTTATTAAAAATTTACACGGAACATGTTCCAGCAACTTCGTAGTAACAATACATTCTATGACGGCAGTAATATAATATACTGTAAATAATACCACGTTCGTCTCCGGTTAATTAAAAAAAAAAAAAAATATTTTTCCTTTTCTCTTTTTTATTTTGCATTAATTCTTCTCGTAAACCGCTGCGCTGACAAACAGACTTTGAATAATTCAGGAAGCTGCGTGATACTCGACCCTTTTACCAATGACTGAATATCAACACAGGTGCCTCAACATTAAAGCAACAAATTTTGAAATTTTTTTAAAATGTAATATAAACAGTCTGACAGGTTCAAATTTCTCCTTAATTTGAAATCAGTGACTTTCATTTTTATCTATAATTTTTCAAGATCCATATCTACCTCACGTAATGAGCGTTCGACCTCAGTCAATCATTGCCATTACGGTATCCACATTTGCGAGTAATCGAAACGACCGGCAAAAGAATGCAACCGTTACGCTCGAGTATCAATTTATATTACGTATCTCAGTTTTCTTTGTATCTCCCTTTCGCTCCCTCTCTCTCTTTCTCTCCTTCTCTCGTGTCCTCTTGGTTTCCGCAGTTATCTTTTGCGCAGGGGGAAAGAAGGGAAAAACAAAGAAATAATAAAAAAACACGCATATCGACCACCTTACCACACCGGCAGGTGCAACGCAGAATGCACAAACTCCAGTTGCGAATTTCCGTTAGGCGACGAAGAAGACTCGAGTGGCTTCGGACCAGTCCGATCTTTCACGATGATGACCGATGATGACTCGAAACAAGCGTAACTTTTTTGACGCTCCGCACGCGGTTCGAGGACTTCTTTCTTACGGGTTAAATTAAATATAGTCACTCTGCGGGAGCCTCTTCGAATTTTTCAACGATATTTCGCTCTTTCGAGGGAGACTGACGAAGAGGGGAACAAAATTCTTCACGCGCTGCTTCCCATTCCTATATTTAAGAAGGCCGTCGACGAGCGTCGCCATCGTCGAATTTAGGATTCAAGTGCTCATTTATAACGTTTTTCATGGGTGGTGGGGATGATTTTTTTCTATCGCTCTTTCGATCCGCTTCTCGCGTGTTATTAGTTTAAAACTAACTTTCGGTGAGGCAGAAGTCGTTCTTTTGTTCATTTTCAATGTTATCGGTTACACGTTCGTTTTGACGATTGCATCCATGGCGATATTTATTGAGTGACTGTAAGCTTCATTTTTTCTTTGTCTTTCAGTCTTTAATGCGTTAGGGTAATTAATTTTTCCCATTTTCTACTTCACGATAAATATCCAATTTTTTTTTCTTATCTCGTTCGAATTTTTTGTCTTTACCGTTCTTTGTCAGTTACTTCTGACGTGAAAATGGCACTATGAATACATACGCATCACACCTCTTACGATATTTTAAGATCTCGTTTCGGACGATTTTCACGATAAATAATTCGCACAGCGATACACGAGGAGCATCGGAGAACACAGAGCCGAGCATGATTAACCCAGTTTAGTCTTGGCGTTATTTACGAACCACGTTACTTGTCCTCACTGTTATGTTACATGCAAATTAAATTTCACCACCACGTCGTCCCTCACGTATTATACTCATTGGCCAAACTACATATCTCCAAAATGAAGAGATAGTCCTTAAAAAGTCCTTCGCATTAATGCACAATTTAATGGTAATTAATATTGGTAATATTTTTTTTTTACCAATATTCGCTGTCGAACAGTAGTACTTATTCTCCTAGACACCTCGTGTACTCGTTTGTTAGGAATATCAATTATTCATACACTCAGGCCGAAATTACACGTATCATCCAGTAGTGCTTACCGTCTGCCTTTGTCTATTTCTATATTATGTTTAAAATTATTTGTTTTCATTCACATACATACATCTCTCGAACCAGACTCTGAATAGATGCCCGTATAACCTTAGATCAGAATTAATAAACGGGCGAGTATGTGTCTTTGGACTTAGTAGTCGAATACTACTATATATATACATACTTAATAGTTGACCATGTCCCGTGGACTCCGGAGGAACATTACAAATGGTAAAGTAATGGTACTTGAGGTCGAGCAGGGAATGGGGACTAATTGAGCTCGTTCAAAGAGGGTTTATAACGCGTGGAGTCTCCAGGGCTCGGTGGCTGACGTCACTTGCTTTGTAGGACGTAAAAAGAGAGAAAGAATTTCAGAAGGAGAAAAAAAGAGAGGCCCAAAAACGTACTGTCTGGGACCACGTGCGTTTTGTGCGACTAAGGTCAGAGTTGGGAAACTTTGAAAAAAAAAAAAAAACCATTTTGCGTGCTACACCGGCATATCTAGTTCCTTCTAGATACATTATTATTTTTTTTTTTCATTTTTTGGAAGTAGTTTATTTGAATGTCTTTTTTTATTTATGTTTCAGGTAAGCATACTGCTGTGAGCTTTGGAAGGTGATAAGGATTTATTTTGGTATTTTTTTTTTTTGGGTGCGAGTTTTGGTAAGTGTACTTTTCGTGATTCCAATTTTTGACTGTGTGCACCCTGGCGGGCAAGAAAAAGAAAGTAGTTGGATTTTAATGACAACTGAAATCTAGGGTTTTTTTTTGGGTCACTGAATACGAGTTCGAGGATAAAATGTCAAATTTCGAAATGGCGGATTCGATATGGTGACCTTAAACTATTTAAAACGTTACCGGTAATGATCTCCTACTTTTAAGTTCTGACAGCGTTCGTTTATATTCATAAATATTTTGCACCGCTATATGTCATCTGCTATTTCGAATGTTGACATTTTGACCCAAAAAAGTCCTAAGCTATCAACTTTTATGCAAATTTAGCCAGCAAATCGCTTAATAAACGATCTTGGACCACATGGCGTCATCGTCCAGGGGCTTAATTATTTATTGGCTTATCTAGGATAGACAGTAATCAGTAATATTTTTGAGTCTCACCGTTTTACAAAGCACTGTACATATGGCATGAACATTTTCTGTTTTACCTGTACCGACCGTTCGTGTTATTTTCCATTGTATATTGCTAGGCGAGGTTCTTAAATCTCCCTGCGATTCGATAAGCTTTATCGTTAACTCGTTCCTTTATAGTTGTCAGTGATAATAAAGCGATGCGTTTGCTGTGATAAGAGAATGCACGTGTGACTGTGAGTAACCGTATATGGGTGCATGATAACAGCGGATACATATTGAATTATTATTGAAATGCGTCCCTCGTAGTTGCGCGAGCGATTCGCTATTCCGAGAAGCAGTTAAATGAACCTTGTCGAAATTCTTACGTAAATGTTTTTTTTTTATTTAATATTTTTATTATCAAGTAATTGCTCCCATTTGATTTCGTACAAGGATCCGTAATGGCAATTCGTAGCGAGGCGGAAGGATAATGGGAAGGAGGGACAAGAAATGAGCAAATTGGAGGAAAACAATGGTTGGAAAAAAGATAATGAACAAATGGGCACGCGATTGCGAAAAGTTGAGGGCGAGCCTTAACGCGCGTTAACCTCGATTCGAGGAAGTAGACATCTTGTTGCTCTTCCTGGACGAGCTATACTTAGGTCGCGTCCTCGTGTCGACTACTCGCTCGCTGATTGTGACTCATGAAGATTGCCAAACGCTCCTTTCAGCCAAAGAATTCTTACAATTAGGTTGTGTATAACTTTTTTTCTTCTTCTTTTCTTTTACCTTTTATTTTCTCCCATTAATTCTGCCTCCCACTTTCCAAAGTAACAATCGCGGAATACTCCTTTCATGGAGGGGGGGGGGGGGGGGGTAAAACTTTTTTTCAACGCATATTTTTGCAATGCTTGGTATCATTTCGTTGAAAGTCTTTGGCATATTTTTTAATGAGCTGATTATGCGCATGCGCAACTTTCCGAAAATCGGAGGCACCTTGTTGCATTTGGTGCATCGCGATGCAATGCGATGCTACGTAGTCTAACGCAGTCGCTGAAATGGCTGTGCGATTTTCTGACAAATACGACTTAGAATCGAGTTATCCTCGACTTCATTTCTCATTTATATTACGACTTTCTACTGGCGGTTCTGGGTAGAAAAGTTATGGGAGAATCGTAAAACCTTGGGTGAATTCGACTTAATAAGCGGAAATAATGGTGGTTATGGGATTTCCGTGAAAATTGCCGAAGCGTTCGATAATGCCGCCTTGCGTGACGCTGAAGTGTGACTTATTGTATTCCCACTTTGAGGTACTGCTGCACTTGGGATGCAGTTTCAGTTGTGCGTTGCCATATTTGGCGGAGAAAATACTACCCGGCTGACCTGCTGACCAATAATGCACGGATAGATGCTGGTTGATGATAATACGGCAGAAACTTTTGTCCATCAATTTAAAAAAATTATTTTTGTTATTACCAGAAAAAAAAAACAGTTGAACAATAATTTAGTTTACTCATCCGTAGACGCTCGGTAGTAAGTACTGCGAGATTTTCTAGAATACCTTTGAAACAAGGACCCCTGGAACAGGTTATCTAGCACAGTCGGGGTGCCGGGGGAAGGGGTTACGCTCCTGAGTTTCTTTCAATTTGAATAAGAAATTCCTGCTGGCGGCCCTTAAAAAAGAGTCCTACGCCTACAGATGCCTTCAAGGTCTCCCAAAGCGCCGAGACTCAGCTTCTCCAGCGTCCATTTTGTACAGTCTGATTTTCGTTCACGATAGCCACACT
>JARQSV010000399.1:70249-82054 GCA_030142285.1 Calameuta idolon
CCATGGACCATCTTACGGACCTTTTCTTCCCGAACAGGACGCTGATTTAATTTGGAGGCTAGGGCGATTCTCTCTGTGTGCCGGCACTGGGTTAGTCTGTAAAAGGAATATAAAAGGAAAAAAATAGAATTAAAAAAAAACGATCATGAGAACCATGGCGATCGTTGCTACGACCAGCATGTGTGTCGATTCTCATGGTGGGCAGGAATAAAGTCAGTTTACATGAGAGCGCTATCAACACGCATTACTGTAAAGTGATCCTGAACAGACTATAGAATTTCGGATAGTCGCGCGTGTTATCTGTAGTGCAGTATACACTTTATACATAGTAAAACAGCTGATATCCGTTTGAAGAATTTGACTATATGCTCTTCTGGTTTTATCACGAGTGCAGCTGTCATTAGGGTCTTTCATTCTGAGTGGCTTGCACTTTTGAGAGGTTCTGTAGTGGTTACAGTGCTTTTGAAATTGACTGTACACTATATCGAGTTGAGAAGTTCTGGGCTAATGTGTCCCGCATGTGCATCACGATGATCCTCGCCATGTGCATTGGGGTGGGGAATTCCGCCTTGCATAAGGGTAAAAAAAAAGTATAATCAATTATAGGGCTGCATGAAGGGATGCAGTTTCACAGTGGCATATATGCTACAGGGTGTTTCCATTGAAATTCATCGGAGTCGATCGTGCTTGAAATAGCCCTATATTGACAGCGATACAAATGTCTCCGTCGCCATTGAATTTTATTATGCAGGGCAAATGCATTCTGCTTGCAATTTCCTCTTTGTTCAGGCTGCAGCCCTCGTGCGGCTGAATTCTATGCAGGCTGATTATCTGGGGTTAAAATAAGATCTATGATGACGCAATCACTTTGGGATTTTCGTCACATATAAACTGTCACTAGGATCTGGGGGGGAGGACTACCGCAGATGCACTTACTCGTCTCAAGAATAAATTTTAACTCTGCCGAAGACACGGGTATTGCTTTCTAGTACTGTACAATTTTTAGATACACGTTTCGTATCTCGAGGTTGGAGCCTCGTTTCGCGTCTTTCGGCATCGTTCGAGGTTCTCGGCGTAGCTTCATAATTCCCGTATCTAAAAGTGGCGGAAATTGTTGAATATATGAAGTTGCGTCACGCTTGTTTCTTTACTCGTGAGATATCCTCGCCCGTTGCGATTCGTTAGACATTGTTCTGGCTTCCTGTCTGACTGTGAGGGAGGGACGTTATGGGTTTTAGGTCCGGTTTACACGATAAGATCGCTACGGCAGAGAGAGGGTTGACAGGATCGATTTTTACGAGAATGAAAAATATATATTTCTATCTCGGGATTTCAAAAAATATATAATTCTTCACGAGACCTAATCTGCCGAATAAAAGAGTGTATGGTTTATCGACAGGGGTTGGTTCGAAATGTTTTAAAAATAATAAATATTATATTTTTATTTAATGCAATAAAATTAATTCGTTGTTTGCATAACTTTTTACTCCATCTATCTCGAACTTTCAAAAGCTATCAAAAAGTTATTTGCCTTCTTTTTTGTTTTTACTTTGTCTTATATTATCTTGGAACTTCGCTGAAAAGGTTACTTGTATGCCCAAGTTAATTTCGACAGGGTTAATTCAGTCGACCTTTGGTACATGAATATCTATGCTTTTTCTAACGATTTCTGTATGAGAAACTGACGTAACCTCAAGTAACCTACCTACGCGTATCCTCGTAATAAAAAAAAAAGAAAAAACTAGAAATTTACAACTTACCGCTATTGTACTTCGCATGTGCCCGCAGTCGTAAATCGCACGAAAATAAAGTTACGCGAAATGCAGGGGAAAGAAATATCGAAAAAGAAAGTCCGTCGCGGTTCGATGAATTCACGTAAAATGACGCTTTTACGTATCGGAAGAAATGTCAAGCGATTTCCTCGTGGCGGTGCACTGATTTATGTTATCTTAGCTCAATGAAGGATAGCCGGCTCCTCGCGGATTCCAACTGCAACTGCAACTGCAACGCAAATCGTTGTCCGTTGCACTTTCGAAATATCGTTGCAACGCGACACTGACAGTTAACGGAAATGCATTGCGTCTTATAGTATATCAAACTCGCATTGATTTATGCTTCTGTCGGATGCATATGCTAATGCAGTTCTCAGCTCGGAAGTTGGAAAATGCATTGCCAATGCAATTGGGTCTGACTGACTGTACTGGAATTGCAGTATTGACTGCTATTGCTTCGCGTCTCTATATGTCTTACCTGAAATTGTATATGGTGCGCGTAATAAAATGCACTGTTATTAAACACCGTCGAGTATTATTAAGTGTCCAATTTACACGTGATTTGGCAAGTCCTTGTAATTTCGAATTAACTGATTGCGTATACTGGTCAGACAATTAATTTTTTGGAGTAATAAATGCTACAGGTAAGAAAAAATAAAAAAAATATAGCAAAAAACCAATCATTACACTTGCATTACGCAACTCGAAGATTAATGAGAGTTCGTGTTAAGTTTGCCTGGCCCCTATGGCTAATCTATAGTAGAACAGCAGTATGTAGCGTGATATATGTTACATATTTTATACACGTGGAACAATTTGAAGAACCATTTTTTCCATTTCGATTTAAATGACTTACTGACGTAATCCTCGATTCTCTGAAAGAAAAAAAAAAAAAATAATTGCTGGAAATGATTATTAGTCTTACAATTTTAGAAAACAGGTTCTTGATTAACAGAGAGACAGTTCTAATAAAACATGCAATTAAATCTTTGGGCGAAACACGTTATTTCAAATATTGTAATTATATTGTAGAATTTGGAATTATGTAATCTAAAACACGTGACTGTTTAATCACAGCCACGAATTGACGATGCTGATGATTTATGGGTTCGATTCTACTCTCATGGTGCACCGGATCACCTTGGGCTGCCCTCTATCGACTATTCCGGCCTCGGAGTGCATACTGTGAGAATGTGCCGTCGCGGCGTCGCTCGCCTTAAGCTATAGGCGTCCGACTGCAGCCAAGTGCATTGCTCCTTGCAGTATCGGGACGACTGCACCCTCCGGTTGGCTCGTGTTAAACAGCCACCGCGATGCACTGAATCCAGCTTGCACTGTTGCATCTGCACGAAGGATGACTTACGATTCCATCTGTTATCATCGGATTGCATAATTAGCTCATAATTATTATCCACAATTAATGGACATTGTTACAATAGCATATACACGTAGCGAACGTTTCCGATTACATCTGATTCCTCCAATCGTCCTATTCCTCAATCATTCGGTTCTGTGAATCGAAACGAAAATATTCGCTCACTTTTCTTGCGTATTTATTTGGAGTTACAAAATAAAAGTTGGTAAAAAAAAAAAAAGTAAAAAGTAAGCGAGAAAAATCGAAGGGAACGAGTTAGGATGAACTTTCTCACATTGCACTTGAGAATCGAATAGCAATCGTGGTAAGTAAAGCAGGGTGGAAGAACTTTTTTATGTCACTCGGGTCATTCTTTGAACGATGTTTAACACGTATTACGGAAACTCGATAAGTAGCAGATTATACGGTAAGACCCAAGACTCGCAACGAGGCGCTCATTTGAGCCATTGACCTGAATTCACCTTCGAGCTGGCTTCTTCTCGCTCAAGAGAAGTTAAGACGAATAGGAATACAAGATCTTAACCGCATACTGGCGTTGCCATTACCATTACCAGCCTATCCGACACCTTATTATTACTCGCAATCTGCTACTCACGAGTAGCCTCCACTGGCTCCTAGTAAATCCGAGTGAATTTATTTCGGGGTGTGTACAAGTTCATCCCCCGTGTTCTCAACGGCCCAACGTGAAATCGATTAGGGCCACCGTCTGGAGTACATTGGCCCTGCTCTCTTTTATTGTGTTGTAATCTATTCTGACCTATTCTTATCTTTTTTACTCACTTCCATTCTTTTCCTATTTCGCTTTAGGCCAGTGCCGATGATCACTGCTGCTCACGCAACGGCAGTAATTAATTATCTTAAGGAGCCTTCACAATGTAGCTAGCGGTAGAAAAGGCTAAAATTCATTAATTCTATATATAGAAAGATTGACGAGTATCCCAATATTACTTCGGGCCTTTTTCGATACTCACCCTCGAGAGTTATCTTGGTTGATTTAATTTTCTTGAAAATTTCATCTTTCGCATTTTTCCTTCCTCAAGAATTCATTTCACCAACCTCGGTCACGTATTTTTGTTATTTATATTCAAAATTCGTAACCCGAGATCCTTTTTTTGGTAATACGATAGTCTTCTATTTCCATTTCCTATTCACCTGCTTGATAGTCACTACCACTTGCCGGCATTGCCGTCACGGTATTAACTTACCTTACGTGTTTCATTTGATGATCCTGAAGATTGTATATCTATATAAATCCAGTGGCAGGGTCCTGGACATTTACTAGTATCGCATTGCGTACCAAAAGTCCTTTCGAAGCTTAACCTTTAGAAATTTCGAAGCTTCGCCACGTATTCACTTCGTGCTTGCGTTCCCTTTTTATTTCATTCTGTTTCCACTTTTTTTTTTTTTCGGCAGCTAATGGATACGTACTAGTCGATGTTGGGGGGTTTACTTTACCCATCTGTCAAGGTGTGTATACATGTACCTACCATAGGTCTACCCGGGTAGCTACATAGCTAGATAGGAGAGGTTGGTACTACGTAGGTTGGTAGGTAGGTAGGTAGAGTTAGTCAAGGCCTGCTTGACTACTCCTAGTTAACGTGGTCTTGTACCTAGAATTTTCTAAGCTTATCCTTATATTCCATTCTCACTGAGTTACAGTACAGTTAAGTAGCTGCCGTTGCTGCTTTTGCCTTCGACTTTTGAAGCTTCTTTATTTGCTATTTGCTTTCTACCTTTCTACCTTATTCTCGTACCTTCCTGCGGAGGAGGTTAATAATATCCTATCGAGTAACCCGGTTACCGATACTTAGCAATGGCTAACGATAGATCTATCGACGATGATCTATTCACGTCAGCCAAGCGCGGCGAATCTCATGTAAAATGAAAGCGTAATCGATTCCCGATTTATTGCCATTGCTCACTGTAGCAACCTTGATAACAGGAAGAAAGAATTCGATAATAGCTGCCTCCCAGCAATGCATACGCGATACAATACTGATATAGATATATCGTGCTTACGTAAATTATGTGCAATTTTATTTATTGGACTTATTGAACGAGATCGAAATGCTCTTCACTGAAATCAATATTGTTGATATTGAATTGACGAATGTATCGATGCAGAGTCAAGAAATTTTTGTAAGATTATAAGTGATTATTTTGTACGGTATTGTTCGATCAATTATTGTTGTTGACATCATCGGGTTGGATTTACGTTGTTTGTCGATGATTTTATTCTCGCGTGGTATATCAGTAAGATATCAATGCTGGAGTTTAAATTAGAGCGATAAAATTCTGGATTTCTTACCGTTAACATCGATGCATGCTTGTATGTATTGCGAGCATGAAAATTTGAATTACTGTTACTCCATTACATTGAGTTTACAGCTGCCGTGTTATTATTCCAATCTTCTCTCTACGTTCTCATTGATTGCGGGTAAGAGGATTCAGGTTACTATTTACTACTACGTTCAGACGCGCTGTTTAATATTGGTCGGCCTGAATGCAGCCGCCTCTCGATATTCTATGATTACGTTACGCGACTGACGGCCGTTACTGTCGAAGTCTTCGTAATCTTCATACGTATATGTGTGCCTTACCATAAATTTCACTGATCGCGGATGTTGGATATTAAGGTTGGCTGCCATCTTTGAAGCTGGATCGCGTGTCCGGAAATCGTTTAGATTTAAACTTGCATTTTTCTAATAGGAACGTTGCCATGGGATTTTCAATAGGCGATTTAATGGATTTGAATACGTTGAAACACGTGTATAGCGATTTAGCGTTATAAAACAATATACAACATTATACAGCAATGAGTATTATGTTAATGTCAAAAACTGAATTAGAACACGTGCGTCGGTCGTTGCCACTGAGTCGTCTAATATTACGTTATTACGGGCTTCTTGAGTCACTGCTGTTGGAAATTGTTTATACGGGCCGTATAACCGCATACCCAAACATTCTACTAGGTATACAGTGCCTTACAAAGTATACACGACACATTCGCGTTAGAGCTAAGAAACCGAAAGCGGAATGAAATTTCTAAAATCGTCGGATATCCTGCTTTTCTCGCATTTTCTGCTCTCGTACAATGATCCCACGTCACTCGTTAATTCAACACGCGTACCGCGTCGTATACGTATAATACATGAAACTACGTATACGCGCGTCCAGTGTTCACAGTGCATATATGTTCTTTATGTGGATACACGTTGACGCTGGCGCATGTGCCACGTGGCCGGATGAACGTCACGTAGCCGGTGAACGTGCCTTTGACATTATCCAACGTGAAAGCAAGTACGTTACCACGTGGTGAACCATGCTGTACTACACGTCGTTTCATACGTCGAACGCAATGGTCGCGTCAAATATAATTTTATAACTTTATATCTCTATATGTCTGATCATATCAATGAGGTTTTACGAGAAGGCTTATGATAATAGGATAATAACAGTGACAGGCCGACCGATGGAATCATTGTTCGGAATGACTCTGATTCGCTTGATTCACGCCTCGTCTCTTGGTCCCACCGGAAGTTTCGATGCACTTGAGTCGAATTAGGATTTATTGGTGCGAAGAACCCATCCGCATCGTATGGTCAGCTTAGGACTCCGTTCTTTCTTCCTTGTCTTGTCTTTCCGTTTTCTTCTTCCCTTCGAACAATATACGTCACGCACCTACGTACGCGTTACGCGTAAAACTGGTTGCGTGCTTTCCCACGGCCTCGTCCTGCGGCGCGTGCCGCGCATAACGAACCCGGCCTTTTCTTTTTTTTCTCTCCAGTCTCCCGACTCGATGATGCACTCGTAGCCTTGCGGTTCAAAATGCACATGCAACGAGGGTAATGACGTTTTAGTTTCTCAAGGAGAAATCAACCCTTTCGTTTGTATCTGTATGTTGGATGCACTTGCGATTATTCCCATATACGTCTATCACGTGCTCTCCCTATTGTAATACAGGAGTCTATGTAATTTTTGCACTCTGGATAATTGCATCCGCGATTATTCCCAATGCATTGTACGCGGTGCATCGATACATCCTGATCGACCGAAAGATTGCGGCCGTTATCGATAGCAGTGATTATTGATTGTTCTTAAATATAATGAAAGTTACACGGGTCATTTATTAACCGCGAGAATTTTATTAACTGATATGGTTTTCTAAATTGCTATTGATTTATGTCAGAGTCGTTACTCCGCGAATGCAATATGTTTTTTTTGTCCAACTAAATAGATAATTAAGTATCGGTTATCGCTGCGATATACTATATGCTTGTGATTATCCATTCTAGGTACTGCAAAGAGATATCGAGGCTCACGGTAGGATAGTGAGCTCGGTGGTGAAGCTGAGCGAGAAAGTGGCTTTGGCTGTGCAACAGCAGCAACAGGAACAGCAGCGAGACGATCGACAGCAGCAAATTCAGCAGCTGCAGCAACAACAGCAACATGCGCTAAGAGTAGCCAGTTCGTTAGAACGTCGCTGGCACCTCTTGTTCCTACGTGCATTAGAGTGGCAATGTCACATAGAAACGCTTGCATCTCGTCTGTCCAGCAAGGTATGCCATTTTTTTTACTATGAAATTTACTCACCTTCCGTTACTTCTCCGTTCAACGTCTATCTAGCGGGATTCCTGAAAAGTAATTCGACTCTCATGGTGCAAGTAAAGAAAGAAAGAAAAAAAAAAGATTTTATCAAGTATCAAATAACATGCACAGTCTCAAGTAACGGATTAGTAAAATTCCTTTCGCTATAACAAGGACACCCTATACATATAATATACCGATTTTTACGTACGCGAATTAAATTCTTGCACGCGTGGATGTAAGGAAGTTTAAGAAACGCAGTAATTAATGCAATTATCACGTACGAATACGACGCAACGTTTTAACTCGCTCTGTATCGTTATCGTGAAGAAGAATCGATTCAATTTCACGAGTTCTTCGCACTCGGATAATATCCTTCACAGTTATAAGAATAGGATTCGTTGGTAAATCGATTTCGCAGCTGATCTCAACAGACTCGTAGATCCTCATGCGCGATCTTCATGATCTTATCTTAGATCGTGATCCTGTTACCGATATTAGTAGATCCCTATCCTATCCTATATCACTATGGTATTAGCGTTATTATCATGCTGGTTTTCTAGGTGAAGAATATACACGAGCGATCGGCATTGCTCTCATGCATAAAATACACGTATGTCCTCAGCGTAGACACTTACGAAGTTGTTGGTACTCGTTCCTATAGAGCAGCTGGCAGGCCTGGCTGAATAATAGAACACGATTTCTATGTAAGATTTATATTTATATCGCGTGTTTAGCTTGTATTGATGTAACAAATTATTGATAGAGAACCTACATGGATATTGTTGTTGTTTAACAAGTAAAATAATTACTTGCTCTTTTTTTTGTTACGTTATTAATAATGATAACGAATAGAAGATTGAAGTTTTTTTTAATAAAGGCTGCTTCGAACTTAAAGTTTCGTAAGGACAAATGAGGCGGCACCAGACACCTTTAATCGGCCGATTAAATTAATAGGGACGATTTTCTCGGCTGCGCTAATGTCGCGCACGCCTACAGGGCTTTTCAGTATCACCATTGTTCTCACAATGGGGTTTTGTTTTACGTTCGTTATACAGCACCTGGCCGTTCTCACCCACTCCCTGGTAACCAGTAACAAGTAACCCAACCAACCCACGAGACTGTTTATTGTACACGCACCTTATTACTTGCTTTTTATGTAATATGAATTATTTGGCATTTTACGTATATAGCTAGAATGCACCGACCTGCAGTTGCATAGTCATTCGCGCATATACGTGAGAATTCTTTGTTTCTTTTTTACCTAACACTACCCGCGCACCATATTTATGGTGTCTACGTGATTATCGAGCGCATATCATTAGTTTTAATTGAGTGCCTCATAAAGTCTTCGTTCGCTATATGGATAGACATTTGCACTGTGCACTTTGTTCCTATTATAATTTTCGCTCGAGGAAAATGCCGATTGAAATAACCGGACGGTGTGTGCAATTAATTCCTGCGTACGGAAACGACTTTAAGCGAGTCTAGTTATTATCTATGGAACATCGTGGAACACGTGGGAAGTATTTGTGCACTATTGTGAATCTATGATAGCAACATACGCCGCCGCTCCTTATGCGATGCGGAAGAGACACGACTGTCTGTTATATTATTGATTTGAATCTGTTATGGGGGTGGTGGGTGGGGAAGGGGGGGGGGGTGATATTTTTTGGAGGATTGTAGACTTTCATGCTGGAGTGTTAATAATATTTACTTGGTTATCGGATCGAATGGATTATGAGTATAGTGTTTCCATGGGGTTCTCTATATGGTTAGTAGTATGACAATTGATATGTGGGACATGTGGAAATGTACAGAGTCATTTATATGGGGTTCGTGTGGGAATTGATAATTGCGAGGTGGGGATTACTTTTACTTTTTATCATAATTATAATTTTAGGTTTGTTCTACTACGGGTGGGAATATAATCGTGAAAGAAGATTACGGATATCTTTGAATATATTTAAAAAAGTGGAATCCGGTTTTTTGATCATTTTTTTTTGTCTTTTAATCCATTTTTTATTATAATCTTTTGATTTTCATCTTTTTCTCCGCTTGCGCTTGTACCCTCACTTTCATTTTCTTTCCAAGTTTCCAAGGATTCTCAGGTAACGTTTCGCGATTCGTGGCCAATTGACATTTGCGCGAAATATCCCGTCGCTGATCTTTCCTAGTGATTCGCAATGCGAATCGTTCGACTGGCAAAATTTCGCAAGAAACAGGCAAGCAACATTCTTCCTTATTGATTACTTAAGCTAATTCGCCATTTTCTAGAGGATCAATTGGCTGCTGCGAACTGTACCGGAATCGCACGATCTCATACGATCATTGAATTACTTTCCAGCTGTAGTATTGCTTTTTAGTAATTAAAAAATTTAATTAAATAAAACACGGGACTGAATAGCTTAAACCGACTGTAAGTTAGATCAATGAACTTTGAACTCAAGAAAAATAGACTCCATATTCGGCATGTCACCGTGTAAGCAATTATGTATAACTCTATAACACGTATAATCATTCTCTCTAATACTTGATACACCCAACGTAACGACTTGTCAGGCTAAAGTCGCAAAGTCACAAAATCATAAAGTCACAAGGCGGAATACACAAAGAGGTCTGTCGTACGACAATCGAGGCCTCCAGGTACCAATTCTTATTATTGGTTCACAATCGATCAGCTCGTGTCGACCCGATTGAATCGAAACTGTGCTATGCTTATCGATAATCGTTCAATGCGTATTCCCTCCGGCAATTTTGTTGCAGCTGATTAGAAACGCGCCGTTTTCTTTTCATCTTTTTATTTCATTTTCTCTATACAACATTTTACATTTGATTCTCAAGACGACAACACGCATGCTGTTTATGTCCCTGATACCAACATTATATTTGTCGCTTGCATAGTACGTTAATGTATATCAGCCTTAACGGAAGGACATACCAACCACCACTATACGCGATACTAATATGTTATATACACGTTGTGGGAGGAACGAGCCCATAGGGTGAGTAGGTAAATGATTGTTCATCAGTCTTGATGACTTGGCACAATCGCTTCTGACTCTTATTGGTATTGTGAAGCTCAGCGGGTGGGCCTTTGCGATATTCTGATATTGAATGATTATATAGGATCTACAAGAAAAAATTTTTAAAAGCGCCCTAATATATGCTGTACTGTACACGTGATAGATATTTCCCATTACATAACGACCCATAGTGATACAGTCTTATAAGCTTGATAAAGAAACATTCGATTTCTTACATTGATCGATTGAGAGCACAGCCCGAAAATTTTTACCTGACATTCTTTTTCGTTGAGAATCGACCTTAAACGCGAAATCCACTTGTCTCGCACGTTTCGATCGACACGTTGGAGCAAGAACCGATACGAAACACATGAAAGGAAATCGGCCCTCTCGGGTTACGTATCGTATGTCGAATGTATTTGTCGTTTCAAATACGTCGAACTCTATGCGAATCAAGTTCTACCGATATAACGTACGAATTGTGACTAGACGTGTATATGCAGTTACGCGTATAGACGGAACAAGACCAACTTGCGACGTTCATTCTTTGAAACGTAATACTATACTCGGATATATACAGCATTAATGATCAGATCTTATTGGCAAGTTTTAATCTGAGAGAAATGACCTTTGCGGGGGGCAAATTGAGAGGATAACTGTTACACGTATATCTTTAATCGTGTTTCGAGATGGTTTAATCGATCTTTAGATACTTTTCTAGTTGTTTGATTCGCCAGAAGATTTTAACGCACTTGATTCAATATAGAAAATCTTGCTTAAATGGGTTAATTGAGAAACGGTACTTATGCACTTAGAATGGCCTATTCACTGCTATGCAGTGCCGATGCAATTCTCGCCGATCGATGAGAATAGCCGTTAATTTCATATCCGTCCATTTCTCCGTAGATGTATCAGTATTTCTATGTATATTTTTTCTCATAAATTTATCCGATACTTCATGTACACACACATATGTATATATATATACAGGGTGTCTCACCGAAAGTACACACCTTGAATATTTCCGTTACTATTAAAGATACGA
>JARQSV010000399.1:85429-132086 GCA_030142285.1 Calameuta idolon
GATTTCCAATGCGCCTCCACTTAATAAAAGAAATTAGAGGAATTTCGCGATACGCTACAGCTGGCTAATTCTTCTCTCGACGTGGACAAAGGAACCTAGAAGCGGAAGTGAGCGTAGAATTTTTTGTTTCCGGGGATCAATTATGGCTGGTACGCCAACCGGAAAGTACACGCCGCGTGTATGTCCGGTCGGACCGGCAATCGCTAACGAAAAATTGTGAAAATACGCTGTGAGGTAAATTTCAATGTGCTTTTCTTTTTTACCAGAAGACTTTTTTTTTATTGAAAGAGGACACGAACCACGTGGGTACAGACCGTTACAAGAATCAGAACTCCACGCTTGGAAATGCTCTATTAAATTCACTTTTTTTTTTTCCTATTGTTTCTGTGTCGTTCATATACGTGTTACCTTTATTTTTATTAGCTAATCGCTTCTATAGCTGTGCGATAGAAAGTTGCCGCAGGCACGTCAAGCTTAAAACAATGCATCGAAATTACAGTGTTTGAAACCGGTCGTAGAGACGCGCATCGAGAGTGACGACCTCTTCTTCTCGGTGGAATTTCATTGAAACTAAAAACAGCTAAAACAAAGGAATCTCAATCTTCACAATTTTTTCAATTTGCTGTCTATACGTTATGCAATTATACGTCGTTTCGATATCAGCATCATTATTTCATCTAACTTTATAATTCCTTGAATATTCATTCCACGATTCAGTTGTGAATTTTGCATTTTCTCGTTAACGGCAGCTCAACCTCAGTCGAATTAATTTCATTAACCTCTTGGATCAATTTGCCCAACAATTTGAAGTCGCAATTGAAGTATCCTTTTATAAATTAAACACCTGCGAATCCAATTGCATTGCTTCTTGTTTCCCTTTTCCCTCCTCATAACCAAGAAGCTCATGCGTCATTATACACTGTACTTATTATACCTGAGAATGTTCCGTACTTCATTGGACATTGAGCCGCGTGGTACCGTCCAGGGATGCCGTTACCGTTATACTGTTAATTCAGTGTTAAAATCATAAAAATCTTTACCTGGCACCTCATTATCTCATTGTATTAAACTATAATGAAGGGCCACTCTTAATTTCACTGGTAACAAGAGTCTTTTTCTGGGTATTAAAATGTTCACCAGGTATTGAGAACGAGGTACCCTTCGGTGCCAGGGAATGAACTCCAGTCAACATATGTTTTTAGTTACTTCCTTGCGGCCCTTTCTCTCTTGCCTATTTCTATTTCTTTCCGCACTGGCAGTGCTTTCTTTTTATCGTTTTTCTTTTATTTTACATTGCTCCTGGCTATTCGGCGCTCGTCATAGACATTTCTTAATCGTGTTACCGTATCGACGGTTTTTTTTTTATTTACTTTTCGCCATTACTTTCACTATTCTCGTTCGAATGTTAGCGCATACTGGAATGAAGTTTAAGGATGTCCTAGATTTACTGAATATTCTTCCAGTACAAAGAGTATATGATAATCGTACGTATGGGCTGTCTTTTGCAATCTCTTCATACTGGTGTCTAGATTTAACAAAGAACTGATGATTTAGCACGATTCAATTATCGTTATTTCACAATTTGCTGTTTTTCCGTCTCAACTCGTCCAAATGGCGTCTTAAGGGGGGAATTAAAGGGGCTATTGGTGTGTGCGTGAGTTGTGAAGCAAGGAAACTTCGTATGTGAAAATCTCGAAATTGGCTATTCTCACAATCAGTGATACGGTGTAAAGTTGACAGACGTAAAACTTACCCTGCGTGCCCCCCCTTTTTTATTATCATTGGTAGTTTTGTGCAACGGTGCGATATGTTTTGGATAGTGAACGGCGAAGGGATTGTCGGGTCTCCATGACAGATGCGTAGGTTATCGCTTTCGAGATTAAATTATACTTTGTATATTTTCTAATAAATAATTTAAAAATTCGGCTCTTCATGGAAAGACAATTTAGCGGAAGGCTTCGATTTTGTGTAAAATAAATTGGTTAGAGGTCTTTTCTGTTGAGAGATTTTTTATTGCGAAGTCTTTTCGCTTCCTGTCTCGTCGGTGTCACGACTCACCCATACGAATAGCCCATTCGATTCTCTCTTAACAGGCCCTTTATATTTCTACCCTTCAATTGCCATCACCGCCCCACTCCTCACAATTCATGCTTAGGAGCCGTCCGGATTAGCCTAAATCTTCAGGTACCTTTAAAGCGTACTATATAAACCCACCCTCAGAGTAGGAATATTTAGTTCGTCGTCAAATTCTCGGAGTAGTGCATCCTAGTCGTCAAGCACTCTCATCATGATCATAGAAGATGACGGTTTTTTTATTCCTGTGGATTTATTGGTAAACTTTCACTTGGCAACATTTCGATTTTAATTTTTTTTTCCCCTCCAAGTGCTTCCTATTCGCGATTTTGGACGTTCCTGCAGTTTGCATAGTGCGAATCGAATACGTGTCCTTGACCTCATTTTTTCTTGTTTTTTTTTTTTGTTTCAGACTCTGGTAACATGCCGCTGCAGTAGCGACAGCGACGAAGAACCCGTAACGAAGCAACCACGATTGAGTCGCAGGCAATCTCGTGAATCAGGAAGCTCCTCCAGCCAATCCGGTAAATCCGCTCAATCCAGTCGCTCGTCCTTACGCTCGGGACGCTCACGGCGCTCGAGGACGCAGAAACTGCAGGCTAACAGAAGCGATCACTCTGACAGCGACGTCTCCTCTGAGAATCGATTCAACGACGATGGCTCGTATTTCGAGGTGGGTTACGTAATAATTGGCAAATAACAGTGCACCAAATATATTGAAATAATTACGTTTAGGAAAATATAAATTTTTCTATATTAATTTGACCTTGCGAAATCTTTACGTCACTCGTAATGTCACGCGTATAACCGTGGTACCTACACGGAATTTTCGTTTAGTGTTGCTAATGCTAAAATAGCTTTTCCTGGCTATTAGCTGTGTACATAGATACGCTATATCTATGGTGTGTGTCGAAGCAGTGTGCTATCGCAATTAGTATCTCGAGGTGTATTTCTAATTAACAAGCTCTCGAATAGTCGATGGGACGATGTGGTTTATCGAGTGGAGGATTATAGCTCGCTAATCGATTCTCGCTTCTGTCATTTGTTAGCGAGCAGCAAAACTGCGAGTGACGTGTGGTTTTCGCGGTTGTTTTTTTTCCTTTTGCTCTTACAGTATTTTGAAGAGATAAACTTTTTTCTTTGAAACATGTATTTTATCGTTACCTCTTTAGCTATTCGGCTTTGGAGATTTTATTCGAATTCCTTTTTTTCTTGTGTTACAAACAGGATGAAATCTATGTTCTCTGTGTAATGGACACCAACGATCCTGAGGTGTCGAATAACACTGAATGCGAGGGTGTTCCTGGCTCGACCGTTGTTCTTGGTGATCAGGGCGAGGAGGGTGACGTGGAGGAAAGCGGCGCAAGCGAGGAAGAACGTGACGACATGCCGCCGACGCCGGGCGTTGCGACGCCCATTGATGAAGTAGATTCACCGCGCGAGTCGTGCCGCGATAACAAAAAGGATGTGATTAAGCGACGTCGTCCTCTGGAGGAGTCAGCATCGTTCAGCACGTAAGCGTAGTTTAATCATTTTACTGGAAATTTTTCATTCGGGATGTGACTTTAAGAAACAAAAACTAATCTCGTGACTTGAAATGGTTCTAGGTCGGATCGCAAGTCTAAGAATTGTGCGACCTTCTACTTCAAGCATCATGATACTGATTCCGAGGCTGACAGTCGTCCTGGCAACGAATCACCGAACGCGGTGGAATCTTCCGAGGAGGAATGGACGTACACGGCCTCATCGCCGAAGGACTCTGTTCTCTCCATCGAGGAACGTAGGACCAACGTGGTGGTTCGTCTAGATTTCGGCGAAGGCGCCACCGTCGAAAGGAGTCACGTAGTGCGCACCTGCGACGAGATCAACGGCAATGGTCCCGTAACGAATGTCAATGGATCTAAAATAGAAATCGCTCAGGAATCCGTTCAATGCGTTCAGAACTGCAAGGATGATGACGAGGATGAGGAGACCGAGGACGACGAGGACGACGACGAAAATAAGAATAAGGAAATACGAGGCGACGAGACCAGCATCCAACGGTTGATACTGGAGGTTGAGAAACTTGTAAGGGAGAGTACCGAAAGTAATCCATCTAAGCGTTTGCCGCCCCTCATCTTCGAGGACTTGGGAATAGTTAATAACAATAGAGCAAAGTACGCCAGGATCAAGGAATGGCTGAAGCTGAACTCTATCAGGAACCGCGAGGGAGATTATACCTCTCAGGTAATAATCCTACAACAAAATAGACAATGACATTTTATTTGTATATTTTATATGTAACATTAGTGCGTTATTCCTATGTCGCAGTATTGGCTACAACCTCTGGACAGTTGCGACGCGAGTGGCGAGTATACAACAGGCGAATCCGATGCGGAAAAACAATCTGTGTCGTCGGATGACCTGCAGAGCAGCGTTGCGACTTTTCGGCGCCTGGACGGTAGTTTCGGCTGTGTCTCGCAGTCGATATCTCAGGAGGTTATCGATGACCCGGATCGTACACCGGTGAACGATGGGCATTATCCTGGGATAGAATCGAGTACGCCGAAGGTTGTGATGAGATCAAAGCGGAAGTCGAATGGCCCCAGGCCCTGGAGTGTGTCCTGTATATCGCAGATTGGAAACAGCTCGACTCTGGATGAGGCGAATGATCCAATTTCTCAGTTTTCCATATCGGAAACTGCTCTACATCAGCTTGTGGCTGTTCCACCTACAAAATCCGTATCTCTCGATGCTACGTAAGTTGTCTTGGTGGCCTGTAACTACAGTCGACTCTGGGGCTATAGAGGTGCTCCTTACAGTTGCATTATCCCTGAGCTCTCTTTCTAAGCTATCACGCCGAGAGGGGAAGACTCCCCCCCCCCCCCCCTACACCTTCCCCGCTCCGCTTCTGTGCCACTCAGCGCGCATTACTCGCACTCTGTCAAACGCTGCGTCTATTGCAGTACAGCGCGGGCTCTCCATAATATCGCTCTCTCGCTACTAGTTATCGCGTCTCAGAGCCACGGGTGCGCAATTATACAAAGAGTCGACTGTAGTTCCTGATACAGGGTTACTTTGTATAAGTCCATATAGGTGTAACATATTTAAATAATTTTACAGCGGTTCCTGTATTCCGTTTAACAATTCATCCTCGACTCTTTTGGAAGAGACTGCCATCAGTCAGGATGGTACAGTCGTTAGGAACAGTTCCCTACGCCGTAAGAAGGGGAAGCTACGTAAGAAGACAGTGGTACGTTATGGATTTTTAAAAATAATATCTGATTTATCGGTCATAAATATTAAAATAAATCTTTGGTAATTTGGATAAGGTGCACACAAGAATTTTTAACGAAATATTGTCCTTTGCTACCAGATTAGATCGGTGTAGTGTATCCAAGTTATTCAGGTAGCGTGCCCTGGTTTAAAAAATTTATCTTATCTTCAGGGACGCAAAAGCGAATCAGGCTCCGACGGTGTAAATGCCAATCATCATTCAGCCGGGAGCGACGGTTGTTCTAAAGAGCAACGATCACCGCGACGTAACACGTCGAATCGTACCATTAGGACCATCTCCAGAGACTGCCAAGGTCGCTTAACCACGCTGGTGAAGTCAGGTTCTTTCTCAGGATGCACTGCTAGACAGCAGTTGTCCATCGAAAGGAGTATCGTGAGTGATCCTACTGCTCCATTCAAAGTACAACCATGCTGCCAATGGGACCCGTCAACATCAGAGACAGAGGACGAGGAGCGTTCTCGTGGATGCGTCGGTTACGAGGACAACCTCCTGGACACCGTTCTGAACAGCAAGGATCTTCTGAATAGTCAGTTCAATATGGATAGCGACATTGAGAAAAATAGCCTTGGCAACAATTCCTTCTCCGAGCAAGCTTGGGATAATTATCAGGTAAATTTTAGAAAGCAACGAAAGGGTTAGGTGTCATCACGTTTAAATCATTATATTAAAAACGTACCTTTTCAGGAAAAGTACATGAGTGAGCCTTACAGCGAAGCACCTGACGTCGACGCAGCGCGTAGACTCCTGGACTTTGGCGATGACTATAGAAATTTTCTCGACAGCCAATCCGATTGTGCGTCCAGTATGAGCGCAGTGCGCGACAATTCTCCACGAATGTCCAGAAAGAGGATGCATCATGTACGTGTCTTCTTATTGATCCTACTCGATCAGATATCAATATTTTTCCTGTGATTTATTATGTATACGAATACGCAAACTGTACGCAAGAAATCGAGCAACTTTATCAATGTGTCATAAAAAAGTAGCAAGAGATTATCTTACTAGGAATCTTCAAGATGTCGTATAAGATGATACATAGTACAGTCGTGTCAGTTAGTCTTTCATTCTCTCCAATAAAGCAGTATACGTGACGTAAACTCTCATGGTGATTTGTCCATTTGATCTCATGTCCTCCGTAGGTCAGATATAAACTCCTTTCGAGTTAATTCTATGAAACCGGTTTGAGCACGTTCATTAATGCCGCAGAATTTTGAAAGCGACTGTAAAGACAATTGTTACGTGTATTGGGTATACGTGTGTATTATATATATATATATTGGTCTCACCACAGTCACGGTTCTTGATTCGTCACAATTTAAGATAAACACAATACAGATTACACAAGAAGCCAGTACAGGCCGTTCAATAAATACTGACTATTTTATTATTATACAGGGTGTCGGAGTCGATTCAACAGAGGATAGCGACAGCGATATGGAGGATCTACGAAAACTCGTGGAGAAGTCACAGTCGCAATTGGAAATGTCGGAGAATCTCTCATTGAGGGTCAATGGGATTCTCACGCCGGGCGATTGCGTACGTATTCTTATGCAAATATTGAATCAGCCAGCACGACGGATCTTGATTAAATTTCTATACGCTTGCTTGCGGAATCTACTATGGTGTATATTGGGTAATGTTAAGTATATGCTTTCCTTATGGTGGACCAAACTAGTGAAATGCTCGATTAAAGTAGTCAAGTGCTGCAATACAGTAGGAAAATGCATTAGCACCATGTCACGCAATTACGTAATAGAGCCATTGTTACACTACCTTTGGTTAATGAAGCAATACGTTAATCACTGTTAAGGTCTTTTTTTTTTTTTAATTCCATAATCATCTATTCTTGGCATGTCTTCTGTAATGCTTTTTTTATAATCTCATTCACGCACCTACAATTAGTATAATGCATTGTTGTGTATGCACTCGATGCGCTATTAATTTGTTCGGCTGCGAACGCTAATAAATAAATTTATTTATGACGCTTTGATAGTTGTTTATTTTTTTGTGTAAACCGCATCCTGCTTATACCCCTGCTCTATCTGTTGCTCAATATGGCCGCTGATGAAAACTTGCGTTTATCTGAATTTTTTTGTAAATTTTTTTAGACGGAACTGCAATGCACCTGCAAGGAAAATGTACGCTGCCTGCAGGCTGTTTTAGAAGCTGTTGGCGGTGCTTTGCGCGGGGAGAAAAATGCCAAGCAGATTCGCGGTGAGTTTGACGACAGCAATAAAAAAGCTCGAAAAGGTGTGACCTTGACAGCATTACAGTCATGCGCTACAGTTTTGTTAGTCACTGCACTAACTTTGTATACTTACTACTTTCCCACGTTGATATCCTTCTGAATGATTGAAATATCCATTATTGAATCCTCATTGATTTGGCACTTTATGATGACCTTCGACACCCTTAATTTTCTTTCCCCCTCCCCTAAAATAATAGAAAGAAGAAGCATCCATTGTGCGTAATCAGCAATGATTAATTGTTCATTAATGGCATGTAAAGTGTGTCGTGTATCTTGAGAGGAAATCATTATCTGGTTCCTCTGTGAGTAAGAGCATGTTTACTAATGACAATGTTTTTTTTTTGTGTACTTAGTATTATTTATTCTCTTTGTTATTCATCCTTTTTCTTTTTTTACAAGAAGAGTACTCTATCGATTTTCTTTGTGCGATTTATATTGTCTCAGTTGTTCGGCTTTAATACTTTCTCAATTTTATTATTCTATTGCATCGTTTATGTCGTTAGCACGTTTTCCAGGCTTGTGAATAAAGGATAATGAAAAATTGTCGGATCCTTCATTTACTACCTGAGGCATGTCTGTATGTTTAACACCTGTAATTCTTGACACAATAAAGGTTGCTTGGATGCGGCTTATGTTGATTACTAATCATTATGAGTTCTTCGACTGTGCATTATTATTCTCGTATACTATATGTATCTCTCTATCACGCTCAAGGAGTATTAGGAACAAGATTTCACAGTGCATGAATTCACGAACGTGACCGTGACCATGATAGCGAAGCAAACACGAAACGATGCTAATTTGTAATCTACAGAGCAACCACGTCCCTAGTACTCCAAGAATGGACTGTCAACTTGAATCTAAAATGTTGACAGTCTAGCAAAAGCCTTTTCTATACGCAATAGTATATCATAATATAGTAAATAGTATCGTAGCACGTAGTGTTGTCGGCATAGTAAGAAGAGTCACGAATGTTGCTACGAATAGTGGGTAGCAAGTACAACTCCCACACACGAAAGCATAGTTGCACACGTAATACAGTGCACTGACTCCACCAGGTATATATTAATAAATAGTGAAGTAATCGTACGCCGTGCAACGCTGCATTTGTTTATCATGCTAAGGAAATGCAAAGTGCATAGAACGTAAAATGTATTGTCGTAACCGACAAATAATAACAAATACGCGTGGGTGAACGTTTTACCAGCGACTGCAACCGGTGCATGGTACCACTGCCTTATATGTGCCACGAGCTCTACCGGAAATTGCCGAATCACCACGTTGCCTTCCCACCTTCGTCGACGCTCGGCTGGCCTCACGAATGTTCACGGAAATGCACGAGCCTTCCTCGTCACGAGGTACCCGTCGGCTTCGTATCCTCCGCACTTGCAATCTATATGCCGCGTTCATCGGATCACAAGAAAGTGCTTGATGTTCCGCGACTCAGCTGACAAGAAATGTGATTTATTACTGTTATATCGCCGTATATCACCGTGATTAACGATCCGGGTGACATGATGTTCGTACAGACTGACATTACCGCGGTGGATCTAGCCGATACATCCTGTACGTATCTAAGAATGATTGACACTTCGCGACACGTAATGACAATTCTTCGTGTTATTATTTTTGCTGTGCTGTTAAAGCTATTTAATTTTGTAAATAATTTGCGATGCTGCCAACAATTTCAAAATGTAGGTCTTGTGACGCTTTTAATTGTTTCTTTGTTTTAACGCTAGATGGTATTTTTTATATTTATAAGTGATCGATTTAAAAATAATAATGATAATGTGTATAATAATAAGTTTTTAAACTGCCTGCTTTAACGTGTCTGTTGACACAGCTTAGCCTGCAATATATATCGTAATCGGTTTCACTTTGTAAGATACATTGCGTGTGTATTTGCTAGAGCAATTTCATTCTCTGATCGTTACGTATTCCAAGGCTGGCTAATTATATACTTATGTGTTGCCAATTCGAACCAAACACTGGATATTACATAAGAAACGTATTTAAAAAAAGCATCGCAAAATCTAAATCGACCGTTTACTTCTGCGTTACTGAAACTTAGCAGACTAATCGAAAGTAAGAGAAATATATTGTCCTTGACATTAAAACATTTATATGTTAGAATATTAGAACGCGACAGAAGAGTTTTAGAAACGTCAGATAAAATTGTTAAATAGTCATAGATAACGGATAAAGTAATACAGTAGGATTCTTATGAATTCCGAGTCCCCTAATCTATATTATTTTCGTACCTATCGTTGACTTCTGGTTATTACGTATTGCACGAAACAGCTGCAAAGCAAAGCTAAGATTGTGCGTCGTTTAATCCTTAGACTATGACTGTAATACGTGCGCGATGAGTATCATGAAATTCCAAAAGATGGAATGGAGGAAGAAAAAAACTGAAGAGACCATAGAAATTCCACAACACTGATATTCCCATAGGAAATAACCAAAGCCACAAAGTCGTTGTCCCTTTTAAAGCGAACCGGTATCCCGTGGTGTCCCTGAATAAGCTCGCTTTCGCATTTTTAATCCTTATAAAGAGTCTAATAACTTGGCAGAGTCACGTGGTACTTCGAAAAACACAATGCGAATAATTCGAGCGAAGCAGTCATTCCGGTTTTTTTTTTGCAGGAGAGACGCAGATCGTATCAAGTTTGACTTTTCCACTTTTTTTTTTAGGTTAATCACTTTTCTTAAATGTTCAACTTTGTTTGTGTTTTCGCTTACGGCAAAAAAGGTGATATCATTTGGATCCCTATAGATCTTAGTAACGGGATTTGTCAATTGGGCCGGAAACCCGGCGAGATCATTTAATCAAGGATAGCGCTCGTGAAAGCAGAACAGCAATAGACTCGTCGTTAAATGATTTTAATTGCTGCTGCTTAAGTTCTTCAGGAAATCGACGTCGTTGTTTAATTAGAATGGCGAAAGAATTTTGCCATTATTTTAAATAGTGTTCTGTTTCTTTTGGTTCGATAATACTTGTACGGAGGTTGTATTATATTAACTGTATGCGCACTGTGGACGCGACATTTACAACTGTTCGAATCAACATTTCTCACGGTCGGTAACACCACTTTCTGTATTTAGAACGGAAGTCCTGAGAGTGGTCTGTTTTTATTTTTCTGTTGTAAAGAGACCGGAAGTTAATCGTGCATTTGACACCAATATTTGCCTTTGTTTTTATAAATTAAACGAAAAATCATAAATTTTCTTTGATTTTGCCATTCTATTTCACGAAAGGAATGAATGCGTCGCGTGTATTTTTGCTTTCTATTGCCGTCTCAATTTTTTCTCTCTTTGTTACATTCTTCTTAAACAGGTATACTTGGCTAATTAAAACGATTATAAAATTACAAAAAATAATTATCGATATCCTAATTAACCCCTAAAAATAGAACGAGAACATAAACAATCCGAATAAAGTTTTTTTAAATAATTCAATTTCTATTACGGATTCAAAATTATCGAGAAACAAAGTGACGTTAATTATTCCTACGGCCTGCAGTTAATTACTCGTTTAACGATTAAGGATAATTATCATCGGTCAGTTCCGTTAGAGTGCGTACTTTCAATCCTAAAGGAAAATGGTGTCTAAAAAAAGACAGCAACATAAAAAAAAAGATCAAATTATACTTGGAAAACATTTTCTCTACCACTTTCACTCCTCCCTTCTGACATTCTTTCTTTACGAACACATAGAAGGAAAACTGGTACATCGTAAATTTATAGTTGCTCCATCTTTTCTTTTTTTTTTTTATGTATGCCAATATATCAATGCAGTCCTTATCGCGATAATTTTTTTTTTACGTCTCCCTTTATCCAATGCATATTTAGTTGCCGAGAGAAAAGAAATACGAAAGAAAGTGCCGTATGAGAACGAGGCCACGGAAGCCTTACGGATATATCTGGCTTTCATGTATGACCGAACTCTCTTGTTAAACCATTTCGCTGGACTTGGGTCATGCATTATCTGCTTGAAGTATTACACATCCTGCATATGAGATTCGCAAGACATTTGTCTTACCTGAAAGAACAGTGACAATGTATAAAGGGGAGAAAAAAACGCAGTGGAATGTATCAAGCAGACAATTTATTAAAAATTTCAATAGATATTATTAGACGTGGAATAATGATTGCAGATAAGGAAAATACTTATCGGCGTTTCGATAAGGGGGGTTTTTAGGTAAGATTATTGTAATTACTTAAAGCGTTGCGGAGTCTTGTAAACTTATTTCTGTTGCTGCTATACAGGGATAATTTACTTACCGTTAGAATTTTATTGCCGTACTTAACTCGGACTGGGACAGGATTTGATTCAGTAATCGTTGCATTGGATGCTAGACAATTTTCTATCCTGTTTCTTACGTTTTCTTATGGCTTTTATTTTACTCTATTACTGCTACCAATCACTAGTGGATAAGAACTGTATCATTAAGGACAGCGAGGAAGGTTGTGCGAATCCGGTAAAGAATTTTACAACTGTACACTTTTAATGGGGCCTTTTCTTTTCTATGGATTTATTATCATTCCATACGTCGATTTTAGCATGTCCTTATCGGAATTTCACAGTTCCCACCTTTCCCACGCAATCCACCAGAAATCCTTCGAACTAATTTTAAATGAAGATATGAGCGAAATCGCTGTGTCTAATTTTAAAACACGCCCACATGTGTGGATTCATGCGTGCTTTTTCCAGTTTAGATCTTTTTTCTCATTTCTTTAGAAACCGGCGGAATCGCCTGTAGACTTAGGGTTATCTCGCATCGATCTTTATAGTTTCTTTATTTTTTTTTTTTACTTTCTAAGTTATTTACTATTTTTCACGTTATGATTCGCGCGATGGATTCATCCATCTCGTCAACGCCAACCGCGAGAGGAATAGGAAATCGTTGGCTTGATGCGACGGACAGAAGGTGCGTTTACATGTGTCGAAAAAAATCGCACGAGTGCAATTCGCTGAGTGTCAAATGTGAGTCCCCATGTGTGTTCAGTTTGTCAGTATCAGCTACGTATACATATACAGTATAGGAGTCTTCATCAGGATGTGACAATTTCCAGTGATTTCCTATTTCAATTGACAATTGTAAACTTCCCTGCTTGCCTAAAGTTATTGCCGCTTTTACTTTATTTACCTGTAATTTCTTATTGAACTAAATTCATCCCCTTTCCAAACCCCTTAATAGAGAAATAATCAGTCGGTCTGCACAATTAATCTGATATAATGGGCTTTAAATTATTTAAGTAGCAAAGTCCATTTGGGCTCGTTCTCATGTGCATCGGGCATATCGAAGAACCCCGTAGGAATTCAACGGAGCGTTAAACAATCAATTAGCATTCCAATTCGGTATTCATGTGTGTACGTATCTACATACGATTGTAAGCCAACGCTATCTTCCTACGTCGTCCGGCGTAATATTTTACTTGATAGTTTATTAATAGGCCTGTGCATTTTTTTATTCCGCCTGCGACAGTTTTACGTGCGACTGTATTTTTTATTTTACAAATGGGCGCGTTTTCATGATCGCTCCCGATGATTATTTTCTACACGGAGTGGGAGTGCTGCATTAACTTTCGACGACCGTGATTCTCGGCTGGCTCGCTTGCCAGTGACAGTAAGTCGCCGGCGGTAGAGTGACAGTGAGCGAGACCGTCTTGCGGAAACAGACAGAAACAGCTGAGACAAAGCAATTGTCAATCTTCATATTTGATATATTTTCATTTACCATGGATTATCTAGAAAGCGGGTCTTTATTTAAATTTGACGTAAATCATCATCAGGCAAAATAAAGACGCCATTACAGAAACAGAATGCAGGTACGAAATATAATAAAGGAATAAAAAAAATTGCTTGGCAATGGAAAATTTTATAACGTACATAAAAAATAGCTATACGCAAAATCTATTGTTCAATTATGCATCAGAATAAATATTCAGTAATTAAATATTCCTGGCGCTGAGTAATTTTAGACGTACGAGTTCCCGTGTATTTGTCTAGTCGCGACTGTTTTTTTTTTTTCGAATTTTGCAAAAGGTCGTTAACGAGACTGACTTAACTGACGAGGTTATTTGTGGGTGTAGCAAGAGTGACGTAATACACGATACGTTAAAGTAATTAAGCATTTCTTTCCCGTAATCAATTTGCAGCTTGATTAATTATTTTTGTACTCTATCGAGTAGGTGTAAGTTGCAAATTTTGAAAAATCTATAATCCCACATGGAACGTACATAAAAATTGATTTTAATATTTTCTTTCTTCTTTGGCTGATTTCAGGCTTGATAGAGCGTTGGGAATTTCTGTCGAATCGAGCGGAGGAAACACGTAGAGCGAGTGTCCTGCAACGGGATATGGCCGGTATGCGTCTTGAATTTCGTCAAATTCAAGAGAGGCTTCTTTCTTATGAGATCGTTCTCGATCAGCAACATGTCCTGGATGAGCGTATCAATCAAGTCACGGTGAGTCAAAAATGAGATATTCTGACGTATCTCCTTTTATTTCTATCACTTTTGCCGTGGCCCTTTTTTGGAATTCTTCAGGAGAGAAGGTGATCGTCTCTTATCGGGATAGATCAATTATATTGTGAAACCTAACAGTCGGTCATTCTGCTCGACCTTAAAACCTTTTTACACGTGTCGCTGTTGATCAATCAGATGCCTTTTATAGTCACACTCAATCGTTTATGTGTTTGAATATGGGCTTTACTATACATATAGGAGACTCTTGCTACTTGACAGCATGTTAATTCCTGACTTCGAGTTTAGTATTGTTAGTTTAATTATTGTGCTATTAACACGTATTACGTGGTGGTGCAGTTTAAAATTGTGAAGACCTTTAAAGTGGTATACAATGGATGTATGTATGTATTGACTGACCTTTGCCATTATGGAAAATTTTTATTCATAGAATATCGAGAAGTGGTAGATTGTGATCGAATGAAATGGTGATCGAGAAACTATGTACAAGACATTTTATATGAAGAACTGTGCATCATAAACTGTACGCTATCTAGTTTTATTACGTAAAGACTTGTGCATCATGAATTGTGCTCCGTTCAATTGTGCACTATGATTTGTTAACTGTGCACAGAAAATATTAAAATTGAAAACTTGTGCACAACATTAAAAAATATTTTATACAGATTATCCCAGCGTATGCAAACTCACAATCAGTACAGCATTTGACTTCTGAGATATCCTAATCTTCTTTACCCATTTATATACCCATCATGGCTACTGTATAGGATGTGCTCGCTGGTCGACGATATTTTTATGACCACCGCGAGGATCAATAATAGTATTGAGAAATATGTTGTTCCATTTATTTAAGCTGTATTCACTTAACGAGAACTCAACACTATTTTCACATAAAGTTTCAACGTTGATAATGGCACGTTTTTATATTTTTGTAATAACTGTGGATAAATTACATAACTGTTAAAGAGTGTCTGAGAAATAATTTTTGAAGCATTATTAACATACCAAATTTTTTTTTTTCTTCAGTGTTAGTGACGGTATTGTTATGTACACAGTTATTAATTGGTCGAACATAATTAACGAATCACTGTGCAACATGGGGGAGCTTGTCAGTTAATAAGCACAGAATGACAAATTGGTTGTTACGAAAATATTCTGCTAGAGCCAATAAATCATCAGATCCCATTTGTCTTGTATCGACCGGTTCTTCTCTATCGGGAATCTCCCATAGTCTTCAGGCCGTAAGAATAAATTGGGCACAGTTCTTTGCATAAGATATCTTTTGCACAATTATTTGAATAACATATTTGTTTATGTACAGTTGGGTTTCATCCGTTAAAAATGAACTCTCAATACATAGCGAGTGATTTATGATGGATTGCAATTTTTTTTTTCCAATCGTTTGTAGATTTTAGGTGATTTATAGGTCATTGACGATATGAAATAGTCGACTTTCTAATTGTAAGTAATGAATAAAATCTTATTTGGGGAATAACCGAAATAGTGATTCAAGAGTGTCTAGCGCGCGTGCGTAGGAAGGAAAAGGCGGCAACATTCAAATAATATTTTTTATCCTAGGCGCCCAAAGCTGTGCTATCGCTTGTTAACGACTGTCCTAGGTTAAGATAGCCTAGAATTTCGATGCTGCATTCTTCGAGGTTGTTTTTTTTTCTTTTTAGAAAAAACATATTAATGTTCTATTTTGAATATTGCCTAATCGACAATTTCTAGATAACTGCTACTTGACAGCTTTATATATGTATCGTAAAGATCGTCGATTTCTCTCAATATAAAATGTGCAAGTATAGCAATATCCTTGAAGTCATTATTTAGGATTTTTTCCTTTAAGTTTTCTTACGCGACCATATTACCGAGGAAACGTCGAGCTAAAATTTATAAATCTTTTAAAAATTTACTAACAATTAATGTAAATTTTTTTTTCTTTAAAATTATTATTTCAATGTTGCCGACCACTACTCTATATCAATCCAGGCCAGAATGAATCAATATTTGGGGAATTCCTTAGATAAAGATATTTTTCATTATTTACAATCAACGGATCGACTATTTCATATCGTCCAGGACATACAAACGATTGGAATTAAAAATTGTTTAAATGCGTTGTTGATGTGGGACTAACTATCAGGAACTTCTGAAATGCTATGATGTTTATTTATCGACAGTTGATACACACAATGTGAACGATGGTCGGTAGCTGTAGAACATTGTAGGTAAAACTATGATTTAGACTTCTTTACCATGTGTCACTGGTAACTGTATGGAAACTGTGTATGTATCTACGTTATCGATAATTCACTGTTCCTCTTTACCGGCAGATCTTTGCTACATTCGGACAGATTACGCCACTTTTCCGACGGAATAGCCACACATACACTTGTTAACAATAGTTTTGGTAGAGTGTGAGGTCAGTTACACAATATTGACGACTCTTAAATTGCATTTAATAAGGAAGTGGTAATTAATATTTCAATCGATATCGCGACTTATTTATTCTTTTTAGGTATTGATCACGACTTATTCACGGATCAATCGTTTGTATTAAGATTGTTCCGTATATAAATCATACTATAACCGTTAACCTAACTAAAGCATTTTGTTATCGACAATTAGCAAGCCAAAAGAAAAACAGAAATTCACTTTATAGAAATTATTGAAAAAATGTCAACTAACGTGCTTGGAGAAAATCGTTGAATTACATGGAATCAAGAATCAACCATATTTCTTTTGAAATTTGCCAATAAGAGAACAACAATGGACACGAGTCCCTCACGATCCACCAAAGAATTCGTCGAATTTATATTTTTCCAGATATTGAAATCAGCTTCGTGACGCATGCATTTTAGTATAAAGAGCGAAAAAAGGAAGAAAGGTAATGGAGAAAGCGTATCAAAAGAAAGCCGGAGAGTATAGGGAGGGGACAAAACGAGCCTAGGCCAAGTTGAAACAGGAAGAACACAAGAGACAGAAATATAACAAAACCAGAGGAACGAAGAAAGAGAGAGAGACAGGGAATATGAGTGAGCGTATAAAAGAGAAAAGAGAAGAGACGGTAGAAAGGTGGAAGCAGAGAAAGAGAGAGAAAGAGAGAGAGAGAGAGAGAGAGGCGTAAAAGCGTAGTCGTGTCGCACGTACGCTCGTCTGACGGCGACGTGCCCGGAATTGCAACTGGCGAACACGCCTGCCAACCTATCCACCCCCATGAGGTCCACCCCCATCGGCGAACCCCCTCACCCCGGTCCCCCGTTCTTCCGAGCTTCTCACCCCCGTACCAGGAGTTCCAGCATCCTGGCTGCGCCAGGAGTCAGAAGGTAGCAACCACCCCAGGAGCACCAACCCCCTCGAGGCATCCCTTCTCCTCCAGCCCTCATTGCGAAGACCAAACACATGCGCTCTATCTATCATCAAGATGTATTAGCGTCCAACATTTGCTCGCTGAACTCGGCCCCTGTTCTGCATTATGCACGAGGAACCGGAAGACTTTGACTACTGCCACTTCCGATTTCCCTGCAGCTTCCTCTCTCGAAACTCAACCTTTTATTTTTTCTTTCTCTTTGCCTTTTGCAAAAGCGATTGGCGCCACTTCTCGACCCGACGATGATATACAGCACGTTGCGCAGTGCGATATCCCATCGATTCCCTTTGCGTGTACACAACGTTTGACAATTTATTTAGGCAAAATTGTCTTTCATGAATATGCACTTTGCCATTTGTACCTAAAACCCTCTCCCACGATTTAACCTCATTCTTTGATTGGCTCTTGCTAACCGGTTCACGAGCAGACGCGACGTCGATTTCGAATGCGCGACGGATTGCGGAAGGCGCGACGGAATGAATGAATGCAGTGTGGCGCGCGGATCAGAATTGAGTGTTGCACATGTATTATGCATTTGTAAACAGGCTCGATCGACGCATGCACATGCGCTTGCACATGCGACAGGGACGGTTATGCACGGAGCGGCGAGGGGGACATGGGTTTGTCATGTATCGCAGCTTTACCTATGTATATGCGCAGCAGTATCTCTACGCGAAGGTGCATCTGCATGTATGAGCATTTGCAGATGCACGTGCATATACATGTATAAAGTGTTGCTATCTAAGTAGCGAAGGGCGAAACACGAAGGTAACCTCGTGCGCCGCGTGGCGGTTATGTTATGCCGCGGATGCACGTCGACCATACTAATAATCCAGCGCATTTATTATTCCGCGCATCGGCCGCTTTTTATAGGCGCGCTGCTAACACCCTGATGCTGGTACGAAATGCCTTCGGAAAGCGGAAGCTGGCTGGATGCTTTTACGTTGCCGCGTCTTTGCCGATCATTTCCTTAAAGTCTGCCGGATATGCAGGATCTCGCGTGAGCTTCAGGCTCGATCTGTTAAATAAGCTGAGGTTTTACGTACTTCTTTTTTTTCTATTCGGTATAGAGGCAATGTGGATGTAATTTTGAGGTGCATCATTTCACAAGTTTTGTGCCGCATCGTTTGTTCGTAATTTCGACTTTTTTTTTTTCATTAGGAATTTACTCTGGTACTTTTATTATTAGTTTTTATTACCGATAAAATTTTACTCGATTTACGTGCGACCTCCTGTTAGCCATGTACATTTAGCGAATCGTTCAATGCGCCGTAATGAAATCGAAGAAGAGCGTTAAAATCTATTAACGAGACCGTCGGCGCACTCGAGTAAAATAAATGAACGTCCCGCGCACGCGACTAAAAAGTCACCCGTATCCACTCTAGACCTTATTCGCATCGTACGTCCGAGACTCAAGATGGTGGCGAGTGGCGAGAAAAAAGGACTGAGCCTTTATTCGGCAATCGGTAATCGCTCCCTGGCATTAAGCCGTTTTTGCAATACGCGAACCTTCTTCAGGACGTCCCAATGAGTATAGGTACTGATGTACGTCGCAAGGACTACAAGAACGTATATTTACTCGACCATAATATATATATATAGCAGCACACTGTGACATATAAGTAACTAAACGAAGAACACGAGTAAAACGAAGACGAGGAGAAGGAATAAAAGACGAATAAAAATAAAGGCAAAGAATGAAAACTATAGGTGGATAAAAGGAGTCCCTTCATTGGCTGCTAAGGATAGCAATTAAAATAGTGGAAGCCGGGGGTCTTTGTTCCAGTTAGTATCTCGGTATTACCTGATAGGCGTAAAAAAAGCTAATTCTCCGTTTTACCGGGGTACGTGACGATTTCTCGATGGAGGGGTGTGGAGGTAAAGAAAGGAGAGAACGATAGGAGATACGTTGGGAGAGACGGAGAGAGAGGTAGAATGAGAGAATGAGCGTGAAAGAGGTGGAGGAGGAAGAGGGAAGGAGAGAGAAGCTTTAGAAAGAGCACCTCATAGGCATGCAAGTCCCGAAGCCAGAGCGGCCGCTCTCTGTATACCGAATTCGAATCAATTGATTGGCTGTTGATTGGAAATTGAATTAGATCGGAATGCGCGTGTCTCTCTGAAGGGGCGGCCCGTTGCTTCTGCTGCCTTTCCAATGCGCCTGGAATATCAATGCCAACCACTGTTCCATTGGGCGACACAGAGAGCCATACTGTACCGTGCGGCTCTGAATTTCTGTGCCATAATCTTAGTCTTTTGGATTTCTGTTTTTTTTTTTTTCATTTTTTTTTAAATACATTTTTCTAACATGTATTTCATTGAACTAAAACAAGATGTAAAATAGAGGGACTTATCGAGATAAAAATCATTATGTTTTCTATTGCTCTTTTCTTGGATGGAGTGGGGACCACTTTCTCTCGCTTTTCTTTGCCTACGAATTTCTTTTCACCTGGTTACGACCTGGTCCCTCTGTTGATGTACCTTCTCATCGTACGGGGTAAAGGCACTTTGGCTTCCTAGGGGATGATGGAGACTCGCAGGGGTTGCAGTATGACCGCAAGGGTGAACTTTACGAGCAGTCGAGCTACCGGTGGTCAGGCGATGTTGCTACGCTAGAAAGAGAGAGGGAGAGGGGAGGGGTAGATAAATAGAATGAGAAAAAGAGAGTGAAACAAATATAGCAAAATAGGGTTTAGCAAGGAAGAGATGGATATGTGTGACGAGGCAAGGGCGATGGTAACCCTAGACTTTGGGGGGTGGTGGGTGGTAAGGAGGGGGTTACTTCTTCTCGTTGCCATCGTAAACCCAGAGGTTATTTATGCGGCCCTCGTCGGCCGCCTCAAGTAGGACGACGGGGACGTGACAACGTGACGTGGCTACTCCATCGGTTGAGGGCGCAACCTACCTATACATCCCTTATAGCTTATTTATGCTTTCCTACCCTCGGATTCTTCTGTCTATCTGTCCGCGTGTAGTTTAACTGTTCCTCAAGCTGCCTGTGAATGAAAATGTAAATTTTTCAGGTGGTTAATCTTACTAGAGATATTGGTGGACGCAAAGTTATGTATTGTGTGGTTTTTATGTCAAGCGTATCTAACGTGGACACGCGAACTGTATACGTTATGTGAAGTCGCTAATGTATTTGTGATAATTATTGTTACAGAATGAGCTTGCTCGTATAAGTGAAGGCAAGAACGCACTGTTGGCCCTCAATGTGTCGACGCATCGTCTGATCACTGATGCTGGATCTTCGGCGTTACCAGGATTCCAAGTTCTCAAGGACGAGGTGGCTGATCTTTATCGTCTCTGGGACGAGACTTCGCAGAAGTGAGTGTCGCGCGTAAAGTGGGATGAATATCTTATCCTGTTTAGGGGAATTTCGAATCCTGCCCTAAGGCTGGTATCATCTAGTCCTATGGTTGGTACCGGTGACTAGTGATCCTAATGGTTCCTATGGTGATGCTTGAAGGGCGGGGTGAGGGAGGGAGGGGTCGTTGTTGACTGACCATAGGCCAGTCCTGGGTGACGCTACGTAAATATTGTGAGAGGTAATGAAGCCTCCAGAGCAAACATAGGGGTAATCCGGCATAGCGCACTATAGAGACATGTGGTATAGTTTAGTATAGTATAGTTGTATCGCATAGTGGAGATTGTATGGGGGTGCAGGAAACGTAGGCGGGATCATCTTCAGCGAGCCCGTGTCCGGGGGATTAGTATACTGACCAGGAACGACCTGATCGCGACAAGACCTGACTTAATTGGCGACGGCTTTGCTCAGTTGGAATTTGCCGCGTCGCGACGCCCACCCTCCGGGGCTTTACTTCGACTTTACATGATAGAATCGTTTTGGCCCTTCTGCTACCAGAAATTTTCATGGGTATAGATATACTCGCTGAAGAGAGTAAGGGTAGCCGGGGTTGCCTGTGCTGGGAATTCGGAATAGGCCGGAACTTGACCTCTCACCCCTAGTGGGTCACTGGTCAACCCCTTTGGCCAGGGATTGTATCCCTATCAGCGAACGGGATCAAACGCTTAGCTGAAAATTAAAACAGGGCTTAAGTACGTAGCAGCTACAGGAAAATTTTGGACAATGAAAAATAAATAATATATATCCATCAATCCATATCCATGAGTGTTCCGAGATCTCTGATCCGTAATACAGTGTTGGTCTACCTTTATGAGAGAAATAAACCATGTGTCCCCCTCCAGGGCTATTTTTGTATTGGCTCTGTGGAAAATGTTTTTATTTTATAAAGTGACACTCCTGTCAAACTGTCTGACGCTATTTCGATAGTACTTACTTACCGTGAACTAGTACCTATTCACTAGAGACTGTAAATAGCGTCGGGGATAAGGCAATACCATTGGTTCTCGAATTGAGGGCTGGTGAGCATGTTTACTCAACGGCCTTGCTTTCCTTTCCTTTCCTATCCTCCTTCCGACGTGACGGACGCTTACATGACAGTTCCCGCTTAATTTGACCATGCCCTACGGCTCTATCGATATTAAGACGAATACTGTCTGACTCGGATCCCTCCGTTTCCACTTCCACTTTGATTTTCATCCTGTCCACACACTTTATGCTACGCTTCTGTCAATAACGTAGTCATTGGTCACGTTCACAAATATCAATTATGTTTGCGAAATATTTTTTTTTTACCTTAATTGGTTTGTGAGGCAATGCAGTAAAAAAAGGATAAATTTAATAAACAAGTTTTTTTATTTTTCTTGTTTCAGGGCTAATCAACAATTGAGCGCACTTCAAGCGGTACAGCAATTTGCTGCTAGACTTAACGAACTTCAGAGCGCCCTCAGAAGGGATAAAGATACCCTGGCTGTGCTCGACGCTGCACTTCAGGCTGGTGCGACGTCCGAAGTTGCGTCATCGATGCGAGACGTTGCCCGACTTCTTTCTGAGAAGCAAGATATCTGCTGTCAAGTAAGATTTGGATTTTATTTTTATTTTATCACTCGAGTTGAAGTTTCTGATGATAAGCGGATTACAGGGTTTATCGGGGTTTGATAATTTTTTTCATGTTTCATGTCAATTTTATTGTAGATTTCAATGATTTCGGTGAAGTTTTAAGTTGCTTAATCGCTCGTATCTAAATTGAATTATCATTAAATATAACGGCATTGATTTCTGTCGAGATTTTTATTAAGGTACATCAAAATGAACATAAATTGTCAAGGCATTAATAAACATTCAGCGAGGAGGATCTGATGAATTAATCATGCTCTGCAATATCTATTAAAATCAAACAGGAATATTGATCCAGGTGTACCAGTCAAACATAAAACTTAATAAAACGTAAAACCTGGAAAGTAATGGAGTTTTCAAGAATCACGTACAGAAAAACAAAACTGTAGATCTTATAAACGACGTTTTCTGTGTATAACTTTGCATATAAGCGAAAAACTCGAAAACGGATGAATCGACTTTAACTTTCAGAGAGGTTTAAGCGAAAAAAAAATTAAAATTCAGGGTGCTCAAGAACTAGAGTGATACAATTGTAGAGCTGTACAAATCAAAATCTATCAGCGCTGCAGACGCCGCAAGAAACCACACAAAGCTAGTAATACGAAAATATCAAGAATTCAGATCTATCGATTTAAAACGGCAAAAGGGTCGAAGAAAGGAAACATCTCGATGCGCACAATATCTCGGAAGTAACTGAAGCAAAAGCCGCGTCGGTCGATCGTTCCATTCGCATATCTAACTAATTTCAAGTGGACCTTCCATTACGTACATAATGATTCGTAACGAATCGCAAGCGATTTCGAACGATCGTGCAGATCTCTATGAGAGAAAAGGTACAGGAACAAGATACAGGTAGATTATATAAGTATATTTCGATGATAGCCAGAGTCCTCTGATCTGAGCAGTGTAACGTACAGTGTGCGTATATTACGAGAAGCTATAGTATATTAATGCATAGTATAATTCGGTTCGGGGAAAAATACAAGTAACGGTGTGGATGCAAGTAAGAGGTTGAAGGTAGAAATGAGAGAGGCAAGAGGTGATGGGCATAAGATGAAGATGAAGCATAGAGGTCGGAATCGAGATGAGTCGGTGAGGTCGGTAGGATGATGGTGCAGCATGGGTCACGGGCGGCACCGTAAGACCACCATAAGGGCACTAAGTGCGCGGCGGCGTGTTTTGCATCCTGACCCTGACTGTACGATGATGGCTATTCCGACTGCGTACAAGGCTCACCTCCTATATCTTCTGAACCTCCCGTACCTCCTCCACCCTCCTCCTATCTTCTTTCGATTCTCTTGCCTTGTTCAGCTTCCAATCTCTTTCTTGATTTTCTTCCTTTTCTCTTTCTCTTGTACACCTTCTTCGTATTCGACTATGGTCACGTTGTAGCAGAATACTCCACCTCCTGCACCTGCCCATCCTAACCCCTTGTAATATTCCAGGACGCAATCGGACCCCGCTTTACTCGCGCTCCTGAAACGGGGCCCTACTAGGCTCCCACGTCTCACAGATCTTGCCGACTCAACAGCACCCCTCCCCCCCCCTCCCCCCACTCCCCAATCCTTATAGGTTCCCACAGTCCGTACATGCTCCTTTCGTACAGTAAAAATTGAAGCTTTGATTAGGCACTGTCGATTTATACCTGCATTGGTTTCGAGCAAATTTTGATTTTATACAATATTTATTAATAGACTAATAGTCAGACTTGGATACTTGATTGTCAAACTTGATGGTTTCTTATAGGAAAAAGATTGAATAGAGGATAGACAAAATAATTCATAAGGATACGATCAATCGTTCAGTTAGATTTACGATCGCAATCTAACGAGCCTGAGTCATATGTATCACGCGATTCTAGCACCTGAGAATAAATATAGTTCGTGCGTGTATTGCCCTATTACAGTAACGACTGACTATCCTAAGGACAGCATCCCCATCTCTCATATAGTATAACGTCTAATAGAGCAGTTAACTAGTAAGTGTATGGGAGGCTGTACCTGGTCCGTCACTGATTTCATCTGAGATTCAATTAAGAACCGTTCCGAACAATGCCTTGCTCGGGTCAGGGTCATAGATCACCGTGACGCTACCTGCTAACCAACGAGTTGCCATGAGAGTCATGAGAACCACACAGACTGCACCACTTCCAATCGGATGTATCAGGTGTCTATACACATTAAATATGATTTTCACCTGTAGCCATTAACCCAGGTTGATCTCTGGTAAAAAAAAAAAAAAAAAAACTAGATAAAAATGCCCTATACTCAATAACTTCTTATATCAACTTTATGCTGCTATCACGAATTTTCGCGTTATCCCCACTGGCACCTCGTGTCACCTCTTGAAAAGGGCCCCACCCTTTGACCGATGACACTTGTCGGTCCCGTGGCTCGCCTAAACGCCGTCACATCCCTCCATTTCCTCCACATCCGTCTCGCATTTGCATATAAAGTAAACTCCCTTCTCGACTTGCTCCATCGGGCACACTTGGCTTTCTCCCGCTTTCCTTCGGACGATAGAAGAAGAAAGTACCAGCGTAGTAACGTACTGATACTGCTGTGGTGGTAGGACTTACAGTGGTGCCGCTAGTAGTAGTAAAATTGGTAGCACTGGGTTACTCGCAGGCTCGACTCCCGATTGCCCTGCGCTCATTTCGCCTGTCAGGAAGACTTACGGCTCTGCCTAGAATCCCTCTCCCCCAAAGTTGGCAGAGTACCTACACTACCCGACGACTGTAGGCTTTTCTTTTCTTTTTTTTTTTCTTTTTCTTTGGATTTTCACCCTGATTCTTTACTCCCGGATTTTCGGGCACCTTTGCCAATGAGAATCCCTCTTGACTCAGTCAAGACTTCTCGCGCCGCTTCCTGAAATAGAGACGACACACTCGCACTCCTCTACTGGATTTACAATACCCCGGGGAATAATCGTGGTTGAGATATACCTCAGTACGGCCCTGGTCCCCGACTCCTCCATGGAAACATCCTGGAAATCCTCCGTATACTCATGTCGAAATCAAACTTCCCGCCGAGCAGATTGCGTGGGATTGGCTCATTTTTCTTGTTTAGTACACCGAACGAAAATAGTATGCAGTCACGGCGCATTGCGTCCTGAAGATTCTCCGTGCTCTGTGCGCAGGGGTTACTTTCTGGGGACTTTGCCTTTTCGAAAATGAAAATGAAACACAAAAAAAATGGCAGCTGATTCTCTAGCCTAGGATTTGCTGGTTATAAAAGCGAGGAAAAAAAAATCCATACATTTTGATAGCTACTAAATAAAATGTCGACCGAACGGGAGGAAGGTCCGGGCATCGCATCGGAGTCCCGGAATCGTTTGGCCTTCGTAAAAATAGCGCGAGGGTGTCGGGCATCCTGGAGCATCTCTAGGGAGTCGGATCGTTAATCGCCCGGACGATTCCCTTTCGGCTCACGTAGCGGGATGGCCCGTGGAATCAGCGTAAAAATACAAATTTAATATCACCCGAGGATCAGCGGGCCGAGCGTGGTGCCCGGACCTACTGGAGAAGCTTCTGACGCCTTCCACTCCTGCAAATGGATATCCGAACGGCTTCGCAGTGCCGCGGCTAATCGCCGATATTACTGGTCTCACGGGTTTCTACGTATTCTAGATTTCTTAAGGCGGCTCTTATACTCCGGAGACAGAGCTACATATATACGCAGCTTCAATCGAAGGCAATACGTAATATCTATTGTCCCAATAAACAATAACTTAATACATTATTACAATTTTTATTTCAAAATTAATTTACAAAGTTCCTATCAATTCCGTATCTTCACTATAGCCAAGCTCTTATGACTTGCACTACAAAAGAGTTCTCTGAATTACTAAAAACTCTCATACAAAATGATCACGTAAAATACAATATACATACAGTACGATAAACTATATAAGGTCGTCGGTCACAAGAATGAAACGTATAATCATAACAATAAACGTACCTGATATTCCAGTTGCGTGGGCCAGTCTAACCAGTGTACGACTACACGATAATTCCCAACAGTGTACTTTGTTTTTCCAGGAAATATGATCAGTAACACTATAGAATACTAGAAACGTACCATGAAAGTGAAGTATAAAAAGAAAACTGAGTTCAAAAAAGAGACCTAAAACAAAAACATACGCACAGGACTGTTTTCGTTCTGTCTGACCAGAACTGCTGGTATCCACTACCCGTTACAGAGGAGTATAGCTGTCTGTGTATATAGGTTAGGCTGGGGGTTACTACTTGGTATGCGGATCGCGCTTTTCATTACCGGAGGCTCGTTCCACGCGTCTCCGCCGCTGCAAACAGCCTAAATCTACTCCCACCCCGTCTGCTTTCTCCTACGGTCTTCTCGTACACGCCAGGTTTCCTTGAACTACCCTCCTCCTCCTCCTCCTCCCTCCCTCCGTCCCACACACTCATTCTCTCTCTCTCTTTCTCCCTTATTCACTCATAGAGAATATACCCTACCCCTCTCTCTCTCTCGCTCTCTTCTCTTCGTCGCATCATCGTCTTACCATCCCCCCTTCCGTCCCCCAATCTCCTCTCTTGGACCGACATCCGCCACTGGATTATACAATATTCGATATCATACTCAGGACCTTCTCAGACTCCCTTAGATATTGGTACACTACGATCCAATCAACGCCTTCCCAATCTTGCCAAGAGGGATGATTTTGTATATAGGGGTTGACAATTTTTTTACCGCCCTTAGAACGTCAGACTTTCGAATTAGATCGGGAGAATCTGACGTGTTATCTATTTATACTTGCAGTGAAATATACAATGTGAATTATGTCTTTGTCACTGGCATGTTTTGTCATTTGTATTTTGTTATGGCATTTGATCTTGTTTTTTTTTTTTGCAGAACGGCAATACCGTGACTTCCGTTAAGGATAAGGAGAAGGATAAGGATTCTGAGAGCTGTCAGGACGGCAGTAGTGGTATGGCGATCGGTTCCTTGGCACAGGAGGGGGGTGGCTCGCTGTCCGACAGTGGAATTTCTGACAGCGGCAGCGAGCAGGAATTGAGCGAGAGGGAGCGACGCCTCGCGACGTTGCGTCGGCTGGCTCGGACCCTGGAGGCTCAGCTTGCACCAGGAAGCGCAGCCCTCGCGGAACTTGCCAAGAGGATCGAAGGTGCTGAGTGCGAATTGCGCGGTTTGCAGAAACAGTGTCGCGAATTGATCGTTCGCACAGCTGCTAGTGTCGAGGCTCGTGGAGTTGGCAGAGCGAGAAGTCAAGCTACTGCTATGGTCAGGTGAGTAATTAGACATTTTTTAATTACAAATATTGCTTAATTTTATTCTTTTGGCTATTGCGATTGTATTTAATTATTGTGTGGTATTAAGGGGGTGAGATAGAGATGAAATTTTATATTTTTTTTTAATTGAAGATGAATTTTTCTAATTTCTATTCTTATGCAAACTTGATGTACTGTTCTGGAATAATTTTATTCTGGAGAGGATCCCTTCGCATCGGAAAAAAATTTCTTTTTCATTAAAAAATAGTTCCCTGCTTCTCTCGCTTTCACACTCTATGGGGGGGGGGGGGGGTGTTAACACAGTCCTTTCATTTGAATACGGAAACTCGCGAGCGAATTAACGAGTAGACCTCTAGGGTAGGTCGCAGCTGTGAAAATGAATAATGGCGTCGCGTAAGAAATCCCTACTTTTCTTTCGTATTCACCCCCCCCCCATCTATCATTTTTTTAACGCAAGACGCTCTTTCCGCTTCTCGTTCAAATTATTAATATAAGTCTGAATAAAATTAAAAATCCATTCTGCAACCTTTGATTTATACAACATAAAAAAAGGTTCTACAATACTGATCGAGTTTGTTACAAAAATTGCACTATCATCTCATTGTCCAAAGAAACAGACCTCAAACCCCAACAACACATTTTATTTATTAAACATAAGGGATAACTGTCGTAAGAAGGACGGTAAAAAAAGGAACAAAAAAAAAGTCGAAAGTCAAAAGTAAAAAATTGGCACTTTGCTAAGCGTAAAGCGAGAAGCCCAACTCCAAAAGTAGTCAATGTGTATGCGAGACGTAAGGTCGAGCTGCTGGCCGTTTAGTCGGCAACCAGAGAGGAACTTCTATGTCGAACCTTGCACATCTATGAACCCCTCTTAGCGTCCCTTGCGCGGCAGCCCTCCAGACTTTCCTGCTTTTCCATCCCTCCTGCTCCCTTTCCATCCTTACCCTCCAGCTTTTCCCTCCCTCCTTATTTTACCTTTCTCGAAGTCACTTGCACCGGGTAACCTTCCGGGAAAATCTTTTCCGTTTCCGAAAGGGGAATGCGAGTGTGCATCACGTTGTAAAAACATGACAGGTAACAGGAATTTCATTCTTATTTGGAGGGTCCTCCGCGAAAGTCCCTTACGTGCCGTGCCGTAGCTAGTCGAATTAAAGAAGTAACAAAAATTTTTTTCTACACCCGTTCTTAGTATACGGATGCTGTAGGGGCAGTGCGAGATAGGAAAAAAAAAAATATAATCATTGTCATCATCAACCCTCTGTCTCAGGAGCTCATTTAACTTTGTTCTACGGCACTGACTTTTATAGTTACGTTTAATCATCGACCGGGGTTTTGCAACAGTGCCGGTAATAGGTTTAGTTCTCGCGGGTGCGAAACGTCTCCTATATTGCGTCGTAAAAAGGATGTAAAAACTCGCCGACGAAAGAAACACCGGCGGCCGTAACACCCCTTGCGTATTTCTAGTTTCTCCGCAACCCCTCCGTCTCGTTGCGGAACCCTTGGTATCCCAAGCCGGCCAAGACAGTAGCCCCCCCCCTTTCTTTTTTCACCTCCTATCTTTATACGTCTATGGTCTACCCTTGAAAAAGCGCATGGGGATTTTTCTCCTTCTTTCGCTTCTGGGATTTTACAAACCTCATACAAATTTTTAGAAAAATTTATTACTCCATCTAAAACATCCCCTCGGCAATGCTCCCTTAATACTCCGGTATAGCATCGTACTATTTCTCCGCAAGCCGATTTAATATCGAGGTGCCAATAAATACGTTGTATGGTTACAGTAAACGCAAGAAGACTACAGGTGCTGACATGGAGGTGGACACTCTTCTGGATTCACTGTCCCGCAGCAGTGCCAGCACTACGACCGATGGAGGTGACCCTGATAACGAACCGGGAAGGCCCAGCGGCTGGGTCTGGCGTGTACTCAGGGCCGCGCTACCCTTTCAACTGGCGTTGGTAGCACTGTTCTGCGCAGCCTGTTTACTGGAACCGCATTGCTGCGAGGCTGCCAACACACTTAATTTATCGCTCACGCCGCAGTTGCGTTACGTGCGGGGCCCACCGCCAGTTTAGAGGCCTCATGTGTTACCTTGTAAGTGGGTCCACTGGGCATCCACTGGTATCGGATAGTTCATGTCGCAGAAGTGCAACCGTTGAATACGGTCAGTGCATAAGGGCGAATATTCAAGAGACCATTTCTTTAAGAAGGTACGTGACTGCGCTCGAGAAAGGATGCTCTGTTTTTGTACTTCTTTGTATCTCTTTTCTTTTTATTCGTCTTCAGTTGAGTATCTGTTATTGCTTAGGACTCGTTAAACTTCTTCACTGTACTCCGTGGAATGGAGTGTACTGTCAAACGATCTAATGCGATAGATTGTTTATACCAAGCAGCTAATATTCTTAAGTATTAACTTGCGATTTTTGTTTTTCAATTGGTTAGTTCTATTCTTTTTCTTGTTTTTCTTCCTTTCCCGTCTTTTTGTCTAGGAACTTTTTTCTCTTTGGAATAGTTCATTATTTATATATTTGGAAAAGTATATAGACATATACATATGCTATATTTGTTGCTGGGGGATACTTTGGGGACCATTTCATTTACGATGTCGCTATTTTGAGAATAGGTAACAGCGTAATGACTGTTTTGAGGACCATAGACCGGACTGTCTCGCCAAATTTTTTTTATAATTTATCACCGTTAGGCATCCAGTATTTGTGTTGGGGTTAGAAATGTTTCGTTAGGTTAGATTAGGTCAGAACTCCAATGCTGTGATGTCCTAAGGTAGTAGTTTAAAAAAAAATATTGCCTTGCTATTGTAAACGCTCCTTAATTTTTCGTGTCCCCGAAGTATCTCCTTGGCAAACGTATATATATAGATATACATATATCGTATACAAACCTTTATCACTGTAATCGAACACCAAGTATAAAGTGAATGCGCGATCGATATATCTTAATACGTCGATCAAAATAAGCGCAATATTATGTAGAGAGTATTTTTCCATAAATTTTTATATGTAATGAAAAAAAAAAAATTGAATAGCCAGAGAGGCATTTTCATATTTAAATCTTTCATTTATATCCTATTTATTTGCTACGAGTGCTGCATGCGCCTAAGTCTACACGTAGTTATATTATTAGTTAATGAAGGGGATATAAATACAATAGTTATTAGAAGGGGATGGCGAATGAATTATTATCCATTTTATCCAACAACTTTTTTATTTATACTAAAATCTATTGATCCGAAATTGATTCATAAATATTCGTGCGTCGTTGTGCCACATCCCCTTCAATACGATACGTTATATAATATTTATATATCGTTCTTATCAATCATATATTGCGTGTGTTATACCAGTTCGTATGCAACGATATGTACGAGCGGTAGTAAAAAATGAATGACTCGTTTTTTGAACTATTCATTGTTTTTCTAATTCTATTAATTCCTAAAGTTTCATTAATATTTTCCTTAAGCTCATTTTTCACTACCTCTCGTTACCTTTTTTGTTTTTACTGGTAAATCTCCTGCGAGCTTTGTCCATATAGATGTAATATAGATAAAGAGAAAAATGGGGTTGTAGATAGATAATTGAAAGCGAGGAGAAATCGAAGAGCTTAATTAACCCGATGACCTATACGAATGATCCAATCAGAGTCAATCTAGTAACATTCGTATAGATGTAGGTATGTATAGCGTGTGCTACATATTTCTCTTTCGATATACATATACGATTGTCAAGCATTTCTGTAATTATCCACTTTCATCAAAAGACCAAAATGCGTGTTTGTGGACTTTTTATTTTTTCTTCTCTTTTTTTTATTCCTATACATTTTACCCTTTTTGACCTGCGTTGAAGATAATCGAACGAAGCAAAAACAATGCTTGTTCGTACAGTAAGATCAAAGAAATTTTCCTTCTATTCTGCATCTAACATTTCTTTTTTCACTATACATGAAATCTTGTCAATCGACCCCATTAATATCAATTAATTGACTTAAAACAAAAATAAAAAATGTACTTGACATATTTATAAAAAAAAAAAGGGAAAAAAATGCACGACGCTTACCGTGTAAGTGGTGACGTGCGTGCTATGTGTTCCCATGTAAATAGTGCTGTATCTCTGATAAATCATATATATATATATATATATGTGCGACCGGAGTTGGCGATTTTGTTATTTAAAGAAATAATCTTAGAACGGGAAAACTCCGAGTAAAACCTTCTAAGATTCGAGTTTTGGGAAGATACAAAACGAGAAAGATTATCGAGATAATCTTGAACTGTGACGTACATAATCCCATGCCACCATGTGTAGCCATGGAGAAATTTTGGTGGATGGAAAAAAAAAAGTTGGTGCCTTTTTGCGATTGAGAGACGAATCAAAATGTGACTTGGAGACTTTATTGACCATATATATACCGAATTGAACATCACTCGGTGTTTTTTTCTTGTCTTCAATTTTTCGAGATTTACCGTCATGTGGGAGTCGCTCAGAATGATATAAAACGTAGCCTCGAATCGAGTACTTATTGTTTACAAATGTCCACTGAGCGCACTCGTATTTTATTGAGAATTTTGCAAACCCTCAACTACGAATAGTATATATTATACTTATAAAGTGAAAGAAAAAGAAGTTGAGAATAAAAATGTAACGGTGTGTTGATGATTGACGTAAAAAAAGAAAAAGATATTTCCAGGCACGATAAGAAAATCCCATAGCAGACGTTCATAATGATGTGGTTCGATAACGTCATTCGCTCTGCATGGGACCCTGCGAAATGTCCCGTTTGTATCATTTTCTTTTTATTAAAGAAAAAAAAAAGAACAGGGAGTGAAAAAATGACGATGAAAAGTCAATTACACAATAAGAGAGACAATTCTTATTATGATTAATCTTACAATTTATTATTATAAGCGATAGCGTTATCATGTAATATGCAACTAAGGGCGGGTTCGTCATTGGTCTCGTTTCTACGTGTTAAAATAATTTTTATAATGGAAAATTAAATGATGGTAAAAATTTATATTTGTAACTTGATTTCGGTTTCAGATATTTAAATTTACCGCCAAAATCGTATATGTTCCTTTGATTGGTTGACCCGAAACGATACCACTGACGAAACCAGGGCCGTAGAAACTGCCTTATTTACCTATGATAATGTGTATAAAGTACCTGAGCGTAAGAGAACATTACCTACAGACCCGTATTTAAGTAACGAGAATTTTATTTTAAACGTAATAGTTTATTATTTCATATGTGTCCTTTACAGCAATAAGAGATGTGTTTTTCATTTTTATTGCTTTCTAGGATTAATATAGGTGCGCCCGTTAATTGACAATACGCTGCTGTAATGTGGCGCGCATTACATTATTAATTATGCATTTACAAAAGTGACAAAAAAATTAAAAAATACGATCGTTCGCTAAATTGTTTTTGACAAAAATTTCCGTATCTTCATGAGCGTCGGCAAAATTTGATGAAATATTTGTTCGCGATTAATAAAAAAAAACAATTAGTTTTCGATAATTCATCGATATCAACCGATTATTCAGAATTGTATTACGCGGTTTTAAAAAAAGCTGCTTAACCCATTTCTAATAGACTTTCCGGCGGATACGGAATTTTTGTTTTATTAAAAAAAAAAAAATGCGATGATCTTTATCGGTATATTTTTATTCCTCGATTATCGTATGGTAGACAATAAGATAACGTGCATGTGTTTTCTTCTTTATTATTTCTCTTTCTATAAAATTAGTATCCTTCGAATTTTCCTCATTTTCTTGATATCCAATGAGATGAAAGAAAATAGAAATTAAAAAGTAGAATAAAATTAGGTGAGCTCCGATCACCCTCACTGATGGCAACTTGCTCAAGCATCTGCTTTTTTTTTAAATATTCACCACAACTGATTTTGCGATCGAGATTTTGCATTGATCGTTCGTTATTATTCTGTATACTTATTTCCATTATTATTGCTATTATTATTATGTTTATTATTTTTATCATCTACGAATCGATTGACAAATCTCGATCGCTTCCATCGATCTCTTATCAATCAAAATAGAGTGCAGCGACTTTCGCAAATGTGTGAAAATAAGTTTCGTTATTGTCATTTTCGAAGACGTACTAAAAATGAAAATATATAATGAGGAAGAAGATAAAGGAAAATATACATAAAATTAATCGAAAGAGCGCAGCCATTGGCAAATTATCGTATGTTGAAAAGTCATAATCACACTATCGAAATTAATCGCATAATCAGTTCGCCACACCGTCATTAATTTTACAATAGTATCTTGTTCTTGCGCGAAAGAATGAGAAAACAATAACGTACCTCTGTCTACAATTTATGGATAATCGCGATGTATTTGAAGAATTTTTAAGGAATAAAATAATCTTTTGGAAAATGTAATCTCCAAAAACATATTCATTCGTACCTACACAAAAGTCCCTTTGATATCCTTCGATAAAATTAATTAAAGCTAAGCTGTAATTGTAAGATAATTAAAGATAAGTTACAAAATTGAATATACAAGAAATATATATAATGATGAATTAATTATTTGTCATTGCTCAATTTTTTGGAATCCTTGAAAAAAAAAAGATAGCATGAAACAATATGTTACAGGAAATCGAAAGAAGCCAACAGTACCAACTGATACTTTAAGTGATTGATCGTATCTCTGATCTCTGAATGACGTTGATGACACCAATAATGATGATAATAATGATAGTATAGCCAGTGGTAGAGGAGGAGGGGATGATACAAAGGGTCAAAGGGTACCATCCGGGGTATAATGCCGTCGATTCCAGTAATAACGATTGGCTGCGATTGATACATAGGGAGGACGATGATTACTGCGTACAGCCGTCGATTGTGGGGCGGCCCTAGTGAAGTTTGCTGCAGGCCGAAGGCCAGGGGGTAAGAGGTTATAGGTCAGACACGCCATGTTATTACGACTCACACCTGTAAGCGCACTGGGGGCCCTGCTGCCAGCCGAATTATTCTCTACTGCTTTCAACCCCTCTTAAAGGGATTCATGACCTTCGCGACCTTCCTCAATGGTTTTACGAAGTCAATCAAAGGCTGAGTAGTCATTCGTCCTGGAATAAAACTTTGTTTTCAAGATAATTAATAAAACTGCCAATTACATTGGCTAACCGTGTTATACAGGGTGTCCGAATTTAATTAGCATGGACCGATATCTCTGAGATCAGTAGAGATGGACACATTTTCTTTCGCACGAAAGTTTTTCAACTTCGAGGGGGCAAAATGATGCTGATATTCGTTCGTTCATCGATCAAGCCATTTTAGAGAATCTTGCCAATTTTTCTTTAAATGATAATCAATTTTGTTCTTTTAGTCAAGATGTTGGTAGGACCGAGACGAATTAAAATATACACGGAGAGAATTTTTCGTTAACTTTTTCCATGAAATTCACGATAAAATTTACCGTAGAAACCGGTAACCGTGGGACATCGTTACCATTTCATTACTTAATGCTTATAACACGCAATATTTTCAGTGGCTAATCGCAAATTTTACAGTGCACACCGTAGATATTGTTAATTGCAATTTTTATTGCTTTACTAGGTAAAATTTATCTGACTGAATGTAACATTTTCTGTCGTTTTATAAAAAAAAAAAACTCTGGTATAACCAAACACTGATTGATATTTTCACACCGTTGAAAAACGTATAATGTTATTTAGGAGCATTGGCCTCATCCATTTTCGAATACTTGTTTCTAATTCTTTGCACATATATGAGAGAATAGCTAAAGCAAATAAATATAAATTAAACGACAATTTATTACATTAATACCATTTCTTACAAACATATTAGCTACCATTGCCTATACGTACTGCATTGCATCAACCCATCCATAGATTTGATTATGATTGATAATCGCCCATTCATAATTATTAGCAATAATTACACAGGATTGCGCGTGTTCATCTAAATATATATCTCTTAACGACTTTGCGTTTAAAAGAATCCTCGTTGGCATAAATTAAAATTTTTTGAACATTATAGAATAATGGTCCAGCTTTGGAAGGCACCATTATAATATTACCTATCTATAAGAATGCCGACTCGTTGAAAATAAATTTTGTTAATGACAGAAACTGCATCACGGTTTTGTACGTGAAAATAAATAAAATTACAAGAACGATTTATCACCAGATTTTACGATAAAAATCTTAGAAGTCTTCAGAAAAAAATATAAAAAGTCACAATGTCTTTCGTGGTTGACTTCAAAGACATGAATGGTAATGCACACTCCGTGGTAAAATTGAATGTAGCGCACGAGATAATTTTTCCGTATTAGAAGAATTTTTAAATTCAATAATGTAACAGCCATAGTTTTACACTGCGTATATTCAAATTTTTCACATTTTTACCGTACACTTCAGTTAAATCTGACGTGTCGTACTTACTTTTTAGTATATTTTCGTGATTTGCCCTTAAATATATACATAGGTAATATGTTATGAAATACCTCGATGTCCGATGATTACCGTGAATTTTACGGTAATTTTTAATTAAAAATTCTCTCTGTGTATGAAATTTTCTAGCGTTACAATGACTATGACTAGTATAGTTCTATTATTAAAAAAAAATATTGTTTCTCTTACCCCCAAGGACAGTACATGGGATCGCACAGGACAGACAGTCGGTAGTTGGTATATCGTACTGTTGGCACTGCTGTAAATTTCAATGCACGAGAACACGAGGGCTCGATTACGCAATGTTTCCCGTGCACGGTTCGCAGGAAGAACTTCGACTTGGGGATTGTAATTTTGCGAAACGGTAATTTCAGCTAAACTCAGCGAGCGAGCAGCGCGCCTCGTCCGCAGCTGCATCTGCATCTGCATCATTACGAATCCTCACGGATCTTGAATACAAGAGATTTCAAAGTCTCCATCCTTCCTCGGTACGTTCCACCTTTACTGTCTGCTATCTCTCACTCATTCAGGACGTTCCGTGCTCTGAAAACCACCATCAATTAACAGGGCTAATTTGTCCAATTAGCAAAGTGTACAGACAGAGACAGGTTCGAGGCTTCTTCTTACTTACTTACCTTGCGCGCTGCCATCTAGTGAGAAATAGGTAAAACGGAAGCAAATCGTGGTACGCCTTGTTAATATTGCGCCGCTGTTCTCCTTGTAAATTACAAAAGTTTACATCCTCTTCACGTAATCTCCTTATAGCCAGGGCGCCGAGACACTTGTGCCAACTTCGGCGTAGGAGTCCTGCGTCGCGACGCCGCCAACATGCTGATTTCTCGACACCGTTTCCATCGGAGGCCACCAAACCGCGTTATACTGATCTTGCTAAATCCGACCGAGTTTCCCTTTTATATCTAATACCTATACATTATGTATAGTATACTATACTACAGTACATGGGATTCCACAAAAAGGCCAATCCCTATAATTACTGTACGAATTTCTAAAAATCCCCGTCGCGCACGCGTAGACGCTCGTGAATCCATAATGTCTAAAACAAAAATTGAATTGTAAAAAGGAATTTACGCTTTTTCGTGACTTCTAAAATTGTGCAATGTTCCCTTTTAACATAGATATTACCCCTAGGTAGATCGGTAAGAGTCACGATTTTGGATGGAGGGTGATTAACCTAGGGAAGGTCGTTGGTTAATTTAATATGGGGCGTTAAGATGCTACCTGAGAGATAGGAATTGGATAGCAAGTGAAACGGGGCAAGTTTAGCGCTCTAATTCGTAATTTACGAGTGTCGAGCAAAAGCGTGCAATAGTAACGGGGATTGTGGGTTGAGCAAGTGGAAGGTGAAAAGCCGCGCAGGATGGAAGGTTTGGGGTTAAAGGAGGATCCGAGGGTGGTTTAACGAGGGCAAATGAGTGAAGACAAGAGGTATTATTTTTATAGGGACGAGCCCCTGGTGACGGATCGGCCAACTAAATGGGCCGCGTCGCCACGTTCTACGACTCCTGTGGGCTTCACCCTCATCCCCTGGTCTTCGTGCTTCCTGGTGCAGTTCGTCCCCACTGTCCTTGCCTGACTTACTTAAGTACGGCAAGGATCGCACCCCTCCCCCCTCCCCCGCCCCCTCGTTCGTTCGCACAACCCATCCCTGCGACCTTCTCATTGTCCCATCTTATAAAGCCTCAACCCCCTTAGTTCTCTTATTTTTCTCTGTGGAAGGGTTGAGAATGCCGCGAGTCGTAAATTTCCGAGAGGGCATTTTGATTAAATTTTTTATTATTCCACCCGACAGAACCTTAACCGACGACCACCCCTTTACTTCGGCCTCCTGTTCGCACGAATCCCCAACGGGACCTGGGGCTGATTTACTACCGGCACACGGCCATTTTATATTCGACGGACGAATCTCTAATTACTAAGAATAATTTCTTCATTATGAAATATTCCCATAAAACTACACTCTCCCATAAAGAGTCGGAAAAATATTGTAAAACAGAATTACATAAAACACAAAGTAATCGACGTAAAAAAACTTGGCGGTATAAATAATCTCAATAGATATATATAACAGCCTGTCATGACGTTTCGATACTTTATACCCAAAAGCATCCGATACAGATCGGTGAACCCTGAAAAAGTATTAGACTCTAGTCAGCAGTATTGTCCCACAAGAGCATTACTAATATGACATCCCCCGTAAAGTTAGTCTAGACTAGAATCCTTATGCTCAACAAGTGTCTCTCCTCAGAGGAAGACTCCTGGCGTGTCTCCGTCCCGCAGCGCAAGAGGTCCCGGAGGCGTAGACTCCGCCCCCCAAGCTCGAGAATTGCCAGGTGGGGGACATCACGTGGTCCACGGAGTATCCGCGGGAGGCCCCGCCCCCGCGAGAAGGCCCGATCTCCAGGTCATTCATGGCCGAGCCACACTCTCCGGCTCGCGAGTCTAGTGCGCACACACACCTGTCGTCCCGAAGCGCTCTATATATACGGCCGACAGCCCCTCCCCTCCCCTTACCCCGTCCGATCCACCTGACTCCCCCTCACCTCCGCCCCGTCACCGCCACCTCCACGACCACCACCACCACCGACATATCCCACTCCCTCTCACCCGCCCCCCTCGTTCCACCTTCCTTCCACACCAACCGCCTCCTACCCTCCCGCCACTACTCGGCCCCCTCGTCCTCGTGCGCCACGAAGCTGGCGGTCCACCTCCTTCCCAAAGGCTGGCCGACCCGAGTCGGCCGCCGCGTATCCTCCGGCAAGCTTGCGCGCCGATCCGCGGCTCTCTTCTTCCGGGCAGTGTGATAATCTCGACGGTTCGGGATGTGGTGTAATTACAGATAACTGCAGGGGAGCCTGAGAGATACACGGATATAGGAGAATTGATAGTTGTGCAAATGAGTATATTAATAGATTAGGGTGAAAGTTCGATTGTTGATAAAGGTTATTAGGTAGCTCGATGCTAGATAGAATTGGTACCCTGTCGCAGCAGGATGTTTAATAAGGTGTAAGTAATTATTATATAATTGGCATCGTTAGGGGGTGATAACTAAACGCGAGTGTGAATTTTCGTCGTAGCGTGACGCAATTGGCCATTTAAGTGTGTGGTGATACAGTGGTGACTATCCCATCAGGTGTCCTCTATAGGGGGTAACTCTGCTTAGGGTGGTAGCGCGCCCCCGTGGGGCGTGCTGAGGGTTTCCACCGGGGTGGGTCATCAGTACCTAGTTATCGGAGAGGATTTTTACAACCAGGAACACGATAAGAGGCTCGTGCTGGAGGGCTGGCTGATGCACCGGGGCGGCGGGGTCGCCGGAGCCCCTGGAGGCCACGGAGCCCCCGGCGGTGCTCGAGCCATCGAACTCGATCATCCACCCGCCATGCCCGGGGCACCAGGTTTTCCATGGGGCGCCATGCTTGCCGGACATCACGCTGCTGCCGCCGCCGGTATGATGCAACCACCACTTCCGGCTGCCGGGGATTACGCGCCCGCACCAGCTCATCATCCCTCCAGTCATCCCGCCATGCCCATGGATCTTCACGTGCCACAGGCTTTCCCTTACTACAGGTTGGATCGCTATGCTAATCCTTCTCTTTTTGTCAGTCGTATCGATAGGCCGGGTCATAGCTTTTTTTTTCTTTGCCATTAAATGACGTCACAGAGTTATCGCTGACTAGTAGACTAAATCGCATATCGGTTATTTTACACACACACATATATATAATAAATATAGGGTTGCGATATCTATGTTATCTCTCATAAAATATAGGTGTAATATGAAATACAAACGTATTATGCTGGCTACTTACACGTGTCACGTTAAGCACTCAAATAGTTTCAATTGCTTTTCATGTTGTGTCTGAGCCGCGGCGTCCGCTGCCAGTTTCGCGGTAAATAGCCCGGAAGATGGTTTTGTGAGTAAAAGAAGCTACTTTGAGGGTTTTTCTTTCCGTCTATTATTATTACGTGACACGGTCCTGTTACCTAGGCTGAAATTAGTATTTTGTAGCAGGTGCACACGTGCGCGCGACATCTGAAACGGTTTTCGTTCTTATTTTGCTTTTTACTTTTATCATTTTTCTGTCCGAAATTCTCGTTCGGTTGATGCGAATCGCATTCACTTTGTACGTCGGTCGACCAGAGTCTCGTCGGTCGCATGAAAAATCCTTACGGTGTCCGATCTAATACCGATATTAAATTGATTATTTGGAAAGACGGGGTTTTGTACGAGGCAACGCGTGTCTGATAGGGAAAGAATTGTTTCCCCCTGTACCTCATTTCTTTATTAGACATTGGCCACGTTCACAAGAATATGGAATATATTGAACAGTTGTACCACCTAAAAGATATTAACTAGTAAGAGGTGCGTTAACCTGATCTAGTATACGGAAAACTAAGATAGATAAAATATAAAGTAAGTTTGCTTAACTCGTATCACTTTATATATTTTTTACGTATATAAATTATTTACCGATAACTGAAACAGAACCAAAGTATCACCGGCAACGATCTATTTCTCTGTAACAAGATCGCATAAATAACTTACGAATGTTGTCAAAGCTGTCGAGTCTTTAGTGCAGTTGCTTAAATACCGCGATGAGTCGACTTGGCCACTGTTACGATTTAGACAACCTTCCCCCATATTATTTTTAAAAACATTCGATTCGTACGTTGAAGGGTCGATGACAGTCAAAGTGAAAATTATTCACGCTGAATTCCTAGGAGACTCATCAATTTGTCAATTGTGTTGCTAATCAATTAATGTCCATCATTACGAAGTCATTCGATAATCGTCACATCAATAATAGTACAGGAAGATCCAGCAGGTAGACGGTGGCAGTAGTAGCGATAGCAGTAGCCACGATAGAAAAAGAAAGAAGTTTAAAGAAACACGAGACACACGCCATGCAAGAAACCCATTATAATTCCTAGCTCGTCCAAGTTATTAGCATTCCGCTATCAATTATCCAGCAATGGCGTGCGTCAGGTAAATCCGTGAATCCTTTGAACCTATAAAATCATAAATTCGTAAGCAAACGAATGAAGGAATCCTTCGTACGTGTATGATATACGTATCTGCGAAGACCGTGGGCGAACAGGGAAGGAAAGAAGTTTGGGAAAAGTGCATAGAAATTTAAATCAAAGAAATCTGAGTGGTTAGTGACAACAAGTAAAAATGATGCGTGTCAGTTTGGCAGCCACGCATGACCACTTGTTGCCTCCCTTGAATCTAACGCCAACCCTCCCCAATACTTCATCCGTACTGTGCAGGAATACCACTTTGCATGGATTATATAGAGAAAATGAAAATTCACTGGAAATCAGGATCCTTTGTAGGCTAGAAAACGTGATTCTTATTCGTAACGATAACAAACAGAAAAGTACTTTGACCGGTATCCGCGAAAAATTTTATCACATCCGATCGCTCTAATACGATTTTTTCAAAAAAAAAAATCTGAACGAACCTCGTTAAGCTTTACTAAATTTCAGTCCCGAATAATGTCCTGAGCCTTATACGTCATAGCTATATCGTTATTGCTTTGTATAAAAGTATAAGTGTCCTCAGAGTAGCGTGACGACATCTTCCGGAGCAATAAAATTCTTTATCTTTGTTTTCACTCTGTCTCGCAGTCAATTTGATTAAATATTGCAGTCTGGCTAATATTAAAAATATCACTAAACACGTGGGTCCCAAAAATTTGTAATATAGCAAGTAGCACGTGTAGTACTATGCGTCTAATGCCAGTAAACGAGCACTGGTAGCAAGTAGGTAAAGACAGTCTGGCCAGACAGAAAGGTTTCGGCGAAACAAGAGAAAGACTAGCTTTTGTGCCGTCGAGGTTGGCAGCACTTTTTCCATGTCCTTCGACCGGCCCGTGCCTCTGTGACTAATGCAATATTCCGCGAACAGCCTCAAAGAAAAGCCCTCTACCGACGAAACTGTACGTATACCTTGGCTGCTTCCCCTGTAGGGAAAAAGCTCTGTGCTAATTGGTGCCTGGAACGGCGAGTATGGAGTAAAAATTCAAGTCGTTATAAGGGCAGATGTGAAACGTATATTATAGACTTGGTTGATATTGACGATGAGTAAACTTGTAGTTAAAATTAGCGATTTTATCCTATTTTTGGCCCAGTGCGCATGCGCGCGAATTATTTCCCGTAATCGCTGAACCTTCATGGTTCTTCGGTATACCATGAATGTTAGATGCTTACGGTACATAGTCTACCATCTACGGAATATACCATGCAACGCAGTACTTATATCTATCATAGACATTATTCAGGGATTGGATGCGTTATTGAATGATGGCTCTACGTACTGCGACCTCACGGCTGCTAATGGGACCGGATGCGCCGTGCGTAAGGAATCGTAAGAAGCTACAGTGCCGGATATTCAAGGTCTGCCCTAGGACTCATCAATGCGATTTTCAATAATTTTCATGAATAATATTCCATAAAGGACTACTTTGTTTTAACAAAATATAGCAATTTTAATACGGCATTACAAATAATACGTAAAGAGATGCAAGGCGTCGATTACTGGAAGGCAGTATCTTAATCATTAAAATTAGCGTTTGGATTTTTTAAATTTCCCGCCATAGATCAACGCGTTTCGATTATCCGTTTCGCATTTCTGTATAATTTTTTAATAACTGTCAATGGGCAAGATATCGCTCCGCACACATATGCATATAACAGTACTCGAAGCACATTACTCGTGTTCACGTATAGCATCGGTCAGATTGCATCCTGGTGCAAAAGCAGTGCAACAGAAGCAAAGGCAGAAGCCAAGCTGGCTGCCGCTGAGCGACCGATAAATAACTTGGTTGCGTTTTTATCGAACGGCCGTTTCTCCCGACTGCCGCGAGGAGGAGGGACGAGCGGGAACACGAAGACGGACACAGAGAAGTCCAAGACAAAGTTGGCACCCCTGGTCCAGGACAGCAGGAGCGTATAGCTGCTCCTGAGGATCCTTCCACTTGTAGTATACGTGGTACCGCTAGCGGCTACTATGGGCCAGCTCCGAATCAACGAGCAAAGACGGTCCAGTCTGGCCCAGTCAAGCTGCGCGTTTCGGCCTGGTCTGGGCCTGGCGGTCCCAAACGGCCGCAGCCAACTCGGGCCGGTAGTTGGTCGCAGACTTTTTTCTCGGCTATCGGGCAGCGGATCGGCCCGCGATTCTCGACTGCAATCAGAATTGATTATAGCCTGCCGAAACCACGGCGCGGCGCGTCTCCATATTATACAACTACGCCCGCGGCTACGCTTCCCTTTAGCTTCGGGGCCTCAATGGCTGACCCATCCGATACGATATCTTACGTACTTTACACTTTGCACTGTGTCACAGTCTCACCGATATTTTATTACCTTTCTGTTTTATACCTGGAAGATTGTACTTTACTCGAGCCGTAGTAGAGCCTGGCTGCACGTGACGATCGATCTGTGGACCAGTGCCGAATTATTAGTGATGAATCGAAGAATTATGGTCAAAGTGTACACTGTGAAGTTGCATGGATAAATGCTGAAAAAAGTTAAGGCATTCTTTAATAAAACAATGAATTTTGCCGAACCTTATTTTTCTGTTGCGAAAAACGCAATAAGGCCCAATAAAAATTATATATCGAGCGATCGTGCGCCTCGTAGCTATTTAACCAGGAATGCATTCCACTTGCGAATTATGCATCCGAATTACCGATAATGCAAGAAGCCCAGGGCTGAGAGTCATTTTAAGCTCATCCCTGTCTTGGTCCACTCGGGCCATATTACTTGAATGCGGCACAGCGATAAAGCTACGTAGCTCCGTGATTACCGATCGTTTCCATGGCGCCGATCGCGACGTCTTAATTAGACGTGTATCGAGGGATCGCGCGCGCGACTCGCACCCATATTGCTTGGAAACATTCTTAGACTTCACGTATGTATTATCCCTTTCTTTCTCTTTCTCTCTCTCTCTCTCACTGTCTCTCTACACGTAGCGTACACAATCCTGAAACGCCTATCGAGAGTCTATTAATAAGCGGTCCCGATTTAACGTCGGCATTAATTAGCAAAGTTATTCTGTCTTATGTTTTTGACGTACAAACACATACATGTAGTATTTCTACGGTGTTTAATAGACCATTAATCCCCAGTCAGGTATATAGATAGTCCCTTTTTTTTATTAGATGAAAATTTTCGATGAGGCCCCAGTTCCCTTGTATACGAAGGTATACGTACCCGGTGTATACGAGGGGACTTGTCTCGAAGAAGTCGTCAGTGAGTATCAACCTTCAAGGCTTTTGGGGGCCCCGTGAAATTCATGGTAATGGAATAATGTTACCGTTGCGCGTCTTAAATCCCTCCGCCTCCCCCCTCTTTCCTGTTTCTCTGCTCGATTTTTTTATTTCTTTTTTCATTATCATCGCCCAATCCATATTGTCCTTTTACTTTATTCCCCGTAAGCAAGTTGATTATAATCGGTATTACCAGGAAGGGGCACTACTGGTACCACTATACAAGCAGTGGGATCGTTTGTTGAGTTTTCGTTTTACATACTTTTCTTTGGGCCCTTTTTTCTTTTTTTTTCCTTCTTCTTTGATTTTCTTCAATATATATCTACCTATAGCCACGCAGTTACATTTTGGTAGGTGACTGCGTAAAGTTCACAACCGCACGTGCGTACTTGGCCTATTGCGTTCACAATGGACGACCCGGGTCACGTTGGAGCGCGTCGAAGTCGCATTAATGCTGAGTGATAGGTGTGGACGGACCTTAATTATTTCAAAGAACCGTATCAGGCCGCATTCCACACGAGACACGACACTCGCCGGGGAACAACCCTACGTATTCCACAGAATATATATAATACAGACAATACTTATTTTTTTAATTGTATCTATTTTCTGTTTACATGTTTATTATAAAATTTAAGGAAATAATTAATCCTTTTATTTACACATGTAAACATTGACTTTAGTGGCAATGAGGTCTTGTCAGAGTTTGAGCTGGGTCAACATTTGAAGGTACACCCATGGGTCTTATGGGTCTCGTGATGAACTTTAACGGGACTTCAGCCTAAGTTGGTCGCTTGACTTCGTTTCTCAATTTCTACCGATGTTCACCGACCCTCATCGGGAGAATACGAAGAGAAGCGGCTGAGTAGTAAATACATATACATATATATGTATATAGCTGCGTAAAGAAACGATCGAATCAGCCAATCGTGAAGAGGCAACGTCACCGCTCGAAAATTCTCGATCTTACCGAGATCCAAGTCAATTTCACGCGTTGGATTTGTCCCGTAGGTTTTTTATTTTACCCTTGTTTCTCACCTTTTTTTTTTTATATTTTCTATACAGAATTCAGTCTAGTGGTGACTTTCAGTTCTCCAACAAATACGGAAGGACTCACATCTTATACCCTGCTGTTTAGTCTACATCTATAATTTTTTCTCTCCTCTCTCTTGCTCTATTTTCTTTCCGAATCTATCTCTCTTTCTACTTTTGTATCCTTCGATATTTACCACAATACCTCCAGTGCAGAAATTCTCCTCACGATTGAAACTTTGCAAGAGAATAGTTATCTATCTATATACTAATCTATGTAAAAATAGACAAAAACCTTAGAAGAACGATATGGCATGTAAAAAAAAAAGGAATCAGAAAAAGAGCGTAGGAGCAAAGTTTGCTCGGCGCGTGCTGGGCCCCTTTAAAAGAAAAGGGGCCCATTTCGCTGTCCCCATCGAGAAGAGTCTCCTGGCTCCCCTGTTCAGGCTCGTCTTCTGATCTTCTGCTTCTGCGAGTATCTACCCACCACCTATACGTAGGTAGTAGGTACCGACTTGCCTACCAACCTTCCTTCCTGCTAACATCCTCACCGAGGTTCACCTCCATTTCTCCCTCAGAAGACAACGCGGTTCACAGTTCTCTTTCCTCTTTGGGTCCCCATCACGCAACCGGACCGTGACGGCGTGCGTATTTTACGAAACTCGTTAAAAAACTTGCCGGCCGCTACGTAAACCCGCGGCACCGTGCGCCGCGGCGCTCCTTTATTTGTGGATTTCTTCTATCTCTCTCTATCTCTCTTTTTACCTCATTTTATTCTTTTTCATCCCCCCCCCCCTCTCGCCCTCTTTCTTTCTCCCTCTTCCCTTTTCTTCTTCATTTCGGGGCCCCTGCTCACTTTAATGGGATCTAGTTCCTCGAATATGTGTGTCCCGTACATTGTTCTGCAACCACGTGGCGTTGCCCTCGTCCTTATTATCTATCTGGCCTTTCCGTTTTTTTTTTTTTTTTTTTTCATTTGAACTTCCGTATCTTTTGCTTCTGAATCTTCTGGACCTTTGCTGCATCCCTTACCTTCTTTATGCTTCGTGTATGTATACATATCTCATATGCTTACGGTCTCGTTTAGTTGCGTTTGTTAGAAAGTGTCTACGCATGTATTGTATTTACTTTTCATTTAGATTAAACTGGGTGAGTTTGCACGCACGTACGATTCTC
>JARQSV010000399.1:138001-201076 GCA_030142285.1 Calameuta idolon
GATAGGTGCCGTTGGCATCTATTATCATGGCGTCCTCGTTGGTGTCGTCCGATGTGGACGGACGCGCTGCATCGGAATTAGCATAGCCCGGCCCCGCGGACTGGCTTATGCTAATCGCGCGTTTTCAACGAGACTCCGGTCGATAGCTTATGTTAATTCAAGAAGAGGAAAGGCCCCTTTGAATGACAATGCCGACCTGTTAACACTTCCGAGTCGGCGATTAGTCTAAGCGCTACGCATCTGTCACAGGTGTCTTCATCTCTCTCTCTCTCTCTCGCTCTCTTTCTCACTCTCGCACATACTCTCTGCCTCTCTCTCTCCAGCTCCTTTTATTCTCTTTATACTATCCAGTACTATTTATACTTTTATTTCTCTACCTGAACCGCTCCTAGATACCGATATTATGCTACCTACAAAGACGTCCATGATTTTTTTCTTTTTCTTTATTTTCCTTCCCTTTACCTGATTTACAAAGTCTACAGAAATTCTGGTCTGAGAGACTCCTTTAGAAGGATCCTTGAACGTGGGAAATTTTATGTTATTGTGTAGCATTCTCAAGGATGTGTTATTGATATTACGATTTAGTGATTTAATTAATGTATTGTTACGATAGGTCGGGTTAATACGGACAGTAAATATCATAAGTGTCTTCAAATGTATTATTTAGGTATCGATATCCATTGATCGAGAGCAGTGCACTTTTGTGGTCGTTTCTGCGAACGCGAAAGACACCAGGTTGTTTTTGTTCTTAGACTGGATGAAGTAGCAGTGAAACAATCTATACAGCTATAATGCATTAGTATACCTTGCAGCGATCTATAGCTGTCCTTAATTCCCCCCACGCAACTCGACTTACTTCGACTCCCTTTATTCGCTTTACTTCGTTTACTCGCTTTACTTACTTTAGTCACTCGAGTCGATCTGCTGGCTCGCGAGTAGGTAGTCGCTACCACTAAGGTAGCGCGTTCCCATGAATAATACACGGCCTGCACAATTAGCTCGGCCGTTTCCAATTTAATCGACGAATTATCAACCCTTCAGGGAACCCGTCTCGAGTCGGGGAGAAAGGTAAGACAAAGAAAAGTAAAAAGAAGGCGGGAAAAAATGACAAAGACGCAACGACAGTTATCCGGCGTATCTTGACTTCTGCCGTAACAAATGCAGCCAACTACTGCACATAAGCAACTGCCTGTAACCAGTAGGTTTTTATTACAACTATATAGCATCAGACGTTCTCCTTGTGGAGAAAAGGAAAATTATTGAGACATTTTTTTTTTTTTAACGAACAATACGAAATTCAGTTTAAAATAATGTCCTAAATTTAATCCTGTGACGTCATCAACGGACCGTACTCTTTGTAGCATTCACGTACTGTATGTAATACAGGTTGTTTTTGAGAAACAAAAAAAATTGTATTGGAGAAAGAAGAGAGAGAGAGAGGGAAAGGGAGAACCCTTTAGGCAAGAGACGCATAATTTCAGCGTCGGTGCCGAGATCGTATTTGAGATTCGATAAAAATTACATGATATAACGAGGGACGAGCAAGTCCTAGCCCGAAGCCAATCGGCGTTAAGCAAGGCGATTCGTATCGAAGTGTTTTTACCGCGCTGCTTCGGAAAGACGATTACTTCGCTATCGTGTGTTTAAGCCTTAACGTGAAAGGCCAGGTTAAGGAGAGTAAGAAGAGAAGCTGCCGAGCTTGAGTACATATTACGAGGCATAAAAACAGGGTCGGGGAGACCAGGGATAAGTTAGGTTAGGTCATTTTCTTACTCTTGGTCCTTCTGTATAAGCGCTGTTATAAAGATGTGATAGAAAAACATAAGCACCGTTCTAAACGGCGATAAGAAGTTTGCCATGTTAGGGGGCTATTACTAGCTCATAAAAATATATTCATGGTTAGACAAGATGATAATCAGTTCATTAATTGAATGAAAGTATCGAGCCGTTATGTCGTGGGTGCAACGTGCTGCCATCTTTCTGAAACTGCAATGAGAACTGATTGATTCGTTCCTCTGCATGAGTAGACTTTTCCGCATTACTTTTTTGCTGTTGTCAATCCTCGATTATCCACACGGAATCTGCGAACCTAAGGGTCTGGGCTAAGCGAGGAAAAGAAAAGGTGTAAGAGGGTATTAAAAAGGACACGAAGACCCTTTGAGAAAGGATTGCTAGTGTAAACGGAAGCAGATCGCTCGATCGCGTGATAATAATGATTCTCGTGCTTCGACTTAGGATTCCGGTAGGTAGGTAGTTGGGGGGGACTACTTTAGAGACCTAGGCAGTGACCTAAGCTAACCTGACTGCCGTTTACTGTCCGTTTTCTGATTTTCGAAGGGTTCAGGGTAGAGGAAGGTAAAAGTGGCTAACGGGATCAAAGAATAAGGGAATAATAATTAGCCAGTCTAGAAGCCCGATATAAATTTTGCTGAGTAAATCCAAGGAAATAGTTACTTTCTTGAATCAATTCTGTATGTACTCTTTTTATTGGCACGAATATATATATAACTATATAAAGAGAATATTTTCTAAGAATACGAATCTGCGTAATGCTTGATATACGTAACAAAGAAAATAACGGATAGCGAGGATTGTTAAAAAATCTGAGGAAAACAAGCAAGAAAAAAAAAGAGTAATGTCAAGGTGTTAAGTGAATAATGAAATGTAGATCGGAAAAGATGTGGAACCGATATAAACAGGATCGACCCTGGTTCCACTCACAGAACAATAACAAATTTCTTATTCCGTATGTAAATGAGGCCCAATCTTTCGAGCAACGATGACGTGGTCTTTAACCACTGGACCTCCGCACTTTTTTTGAATTTATCCAATTTTCGATACGTTTAAGTCATATATGGTTTATTTGAATAAGTAACAAAAGTATAGCAACCCGTTAAGGGCCTATATGGAAGCATCCGACGGTTCAGAAGTTAATAAAAAGATAGTATCCATATCCGTATGCGTGAAACCTATACAAAGTCATTAGGAATATCGGGGTCCAGTAAGGCCCAAAAAATACAGATACTGACGCGCACGAGTCCACGGCACGCAACACACTTTTCCATAAAGGCGGGACTGCGTATACGTATGCGGAGACTGAAGTCGTGCGGGTAAGTGTCGAGAGAGACACCGACGCAGACGCTCGGGCGCCGCCGTCGCATCCCGAGCCAATAAATCCGGCCTGCCTCATTACTAGGCTTGTCTCTTTAATTGAAATCTCGTGTTTTTCCAAACTACTTTTTTGTTACGCTCAAAGTTCCAGCTTTTATTTAAAATGTGCGACACCTTGCCGATAACCGGGCGCAACTCCTTGGCTCGTTATTTATGCCTACCGATGCACGCGGCCTATGCAGTCCCTTCCACCCTTCCGCCCTTCCACCCTTTCATCCTCTGCTCATCCCCGTGTAAGACCAAGCCCTCCCCCCGCTTACGCTCTCAGCACCCCCTATCCTTCTTCTCAAGCCTTCCCCTCCAAGACTGCAACCCATCAACGGGGCCTAATCGCTTTCAAGGTACGCGCGCGCATACCTACACGCACATTCATTTCTTACATATTATATACAGCTATATACGTATATATATACACACAATATATTGTAATAATTTTTTTTAAGGATTTCTCCTCCCAGCTTCAGTGCAGCCCGCACCAGATATAACATTTCGTTGCATGGGTATAGGATGTGTGGTAGGATGCATGGTTATTCTTGAGATCGTTTATTATTATTGTTATTGACTTGTGATTCGTTCCTTGTCTCTCTCTCTCTCTCTCTCCCTCTATCTCTTTCTTTCCCTCTCTGTCGCTCTCGTACAGTCATCCGTATCTGTGTCGTTATCAAGGTAGAAAGAATGACGCGCAATGGGTTTAATGAAAATAAATAATGAAAAAGGGCCGGAATGCACGGTATAAGAAATGTCGCAGTCGTCGACGTCGCGTCAAGCCGTAAAGTCCGACTTGTTAACTCCTGATCGATTCGTGCGTCTCGCGGCCATATATTACAAACTTTAATATTAAATTCCAACCCGTCACTCGTAATAGTTTCCACTTACGGCGGCGTATTTTATTTAGTACCGCTGCGCTTTTCGATACGAGCCACTGCGCGATGTATTGTACGTTAACAGATATGACTGTTTGAAATTTATACAGGACTAGATATAAGCCAAAAATTGTTTATATATCATTAGGAGAGCTTGCTCTTGCTTTCGACTAGATCAAAATATTTGTCGTTTATTTTTTTATTTTTTTTTTTTTTTTTACGAGGGACGATGCCCCAGGAAATTATTATTCGTTGAAACTGTACCTGTCTAAGGATTTTTGTATCATATGAAACTTACCGCGCGGCATACAAAAAGATAGATTGGGAATGACATCGAAAGAATAAGTAACTGTTTGAGTCGTCGAGTCGGCAGGCATTAGGGTGGTCCCACATTATCCGGCACATTGAGGCTAATTGAGGAGACACGGCCGGGAAAGAAATGCTTGACGTTATTACACACGGTACACACGCCGCGCCGCTCATCTCTCGACGTCGTGTTATCTAAATGAATAGTGACGTCCGGCCGTGAAACCACACGACGCCGACGACGACGTCGATTGAGGTAACGCGTCGCATTTGGAAACGTTATAGGGTCTCTGTGTATACATATATAAAATATCTGTTGGAGGGTACACTATCATTTATGTCCCGTATGTTATGCCTGTCAATTAAATTATTTGACAGCGACTCCTTTCTGCTGTTGGATAAAGAATCTTTTGTTTGCAAATATCTTTGACAAAAATTTGCTCAAAATCATTTTCTTCTCGGGACTCGTTTCTTATGATATTTTCTACAGTAGACCTAGGGAATTACTGTCGTACAAATTGTACCGTGCGCCGGATTTATGCGTACAGTTAGTGTATTACGGTACAGCGTGGTATAACTTAGGCAGCAATAACAAGAGTGAAACTACGCTTTTTACCTAATAATCTCGTGTCCATTATATGTGTCACGGTAGACTTGGCATTCTACGCCAACGCGAGGAATTGGGTCTTACGCGTCTAGTTACGTAGAGGTAATAACTTTTTCAGTGCCAAACAGATAAAGTAACGGAAACATAGAAGCGGATGGAAAAAAACGTTGTAGATCAGATATTATGGTATTTCCACAAAAATGAATAACTACACACACACATATGTTACGAGGCCCATTTTTCTCAGAAATTCGTTTAATCCAGTATAGCATACTGGTAGCACGTGCCAGATTTCCAATGGATCGTTGCTCGTTCGCAATCGGATATTCTTTTTGCTCTCCTCATCAGTTTTCTTTTCTTATTTTTAAACAGAAGTCCCTGACGTCCAACGAGACAGACGAATTACGTCGACTATAGAGAGGAGACTTCATTTTTTGTTTTGTATAATTTTTTTCTCTCCAGTATCTCCCTCCTCCTAGTTGTGAAAGTCGTCGATACGAATTACAGCGATGTCGTCGGCTCCATTGTGTCAAGGTAGTCAGTGGGTTCCGGGGTGGAGAGTATGAGAATGTATGAGAGCGAGAGAGAGACGAGAGAATAAGAGAAAGAAGAAACAAGAGAATCAGGTACTGGTAATTACCAAGAAAAGAAGCCGACCCTGAGCGACGGTCGCCTATTGTTTAATTGAAACAATCAAGGGGCAAGCTTGTCACGCTTTTTGTCGTGCTTGTCGAAGAGAGGAGAAATAAGAATAAAAAATAATAATAAAAAAGGATACACGAAAGAGGAATAGCCCGAAGTAAGCGTATCCAAGATGAGTACGAGGTCCACCTCACGCAACATACATACATATATCCACGTCTGTTGTGCCGGCGACCCAATAGGTTGTATCTTGTTCCTATCCAAAAGACTCAGGGATGCGATCGTGCTGTTTCAGTAAACAGTCAAAGTTTTTCATTTCCCCAGAAGCTTCGAGCAACACTTTGTTTACGCGACTTTGTCTCGCAGAACTTCAATTATAAAGTAAATCCCCGGGGACATGTTTAGTCAGTAAAGTAACTACAAAGCGTGCCATCCAATAGGAAAAATAATGCAAATTCTTTCTAGAACCTAGAATAGAAAAAAAAAAAGCTTCCAAGGAATCGCAGCAAAGAAATCAAATCTCCCTGCCGAGATACCTACTGAAGTTCAAAGTTCAAAGAGTAAAGCAAAGTGCGCCGGCGCGTGACTTAACGGCTTCTCGTTCGTGTCCCCGTATGTCGCAGATGGCAGGAACCTCTTTTTGAATTCCCTTTGCATCAACGTTCGAAAACTCGGCACATGACTTAGTCGTCACTCTCGTACACTGAAAAGCATAGGGGATTCGAATTCTCCTTTGGTCTCCACTTTACTCCCCACTACCGTATGTATACGTATGTTACTTTAGTTCTTATACCGTAAGACCACGTTCCTCCCGTTTCGGTTCCTCTTGTTCCCGTTCCAGTTGCGCTTTCGGCACGGGCCAGATCGGCTCGACGCCGCCGACACTCCCGCCGGGATAGACATTTCGCACAGCCGGCGTTCCAGAAGTTTAACTTTATACCGACGGGGGAGGACGTGATCCGCGCCATATGTGTCATCGAGAACGTGGCCCATCCCCCACTTACCGCTCTAGCCCTCCTTCTTAAGCGTCCTGACGTCCCCTCGGAACACCTATGACAATTTGCAAAATGTTAACACAAGCCGCAATATACATTTTGCAAAACGTTTTTAGGCGTCGACGTTACAGAAACTACTGAAGAATTCTTCACAAGGGATCATTAGAAATTTTAAAAATGGAAGCGCAGCGATCGTTTCGAGACACTTGGATATTTTTTTTATTAAAAATCATATTTATGATATTGCACGCGTGTCACGTGCGTAATACAGAGTAGAGAGAAAATTTTTTGTTTTAAAAAAAGAAAAAGTTCCCGCCATCTTTTAAATATCTTCATTTCCATTGGGAGGCTGGTTATTTGAAGAATTTCGAAATGCGTTATAATAAGGGAACAAAGGGGAACGGATAAGGCGTGCAAGACTTCGTAACGTGGCAATAAAGCGGGCAATAACGTGACTCGTGGTTTGCACGTTTGGGGTTGACTCGCTGCTGGGTGGTTAGCCAAGAGGGTGTCTCTCACTGTTGTAGACGGCACTGCCGCTAGGAAGTGGGGCTACGCTGGATATGTAGGTGTGGTACTCATAGAGACGTCCGGTCGACCAATTACTCGCGCATTAAATCAATGTTCCTTGGGCGAAACCGGTAATAAACCCTGACCAGACATATCTCCACGAGTCCTGGTGTTCAACCCTCTGATATCGTGCCGGTATCCCAGCCACCCTCTCCCTTCACTACTGTCGATAGGAAGTAGAAGAAGAAGGACGAGTGGAGCAGACCGGAATGCGCCCTCTGTCGTAATATTTGGCTTTAAATCATGTTCCGTTGACAGCATCCAGGAACCTCATCCTCGGGAACCTTCGGCACCCGGTTTTCTGGCTGATTCACCCAACTAACTTCTAAACACCCCTCGTGCCATCCCTCGAGTTATGAACTATTGGGACTGATTAAAATCTGGGGTGGATACTTGCGAATTCCTTAATGAATTCACACAATGTATTATATTTTTTGGTAAATGTGCGACATGCCTATTCGTTCACTTCTAGTGGCAAAGTTTTATAGATATTGCATATTGAAATACAAGCGTTGCACGTGACGTATCGGTGAAATGCATGTGTAATTTTTAACACGATGATCATCTAGAGTACTTACTAAAATAACTCTCCTTACGGTAATAATGCAATACGATAATACATTTTATGTTAGGAGAATGTATGTAAATTATTATACTTTTTATTATTATCCTTATTATTTCATGCCCGTCACAGTATACTTGGTCACGTGCATATGGGACTATAGAAATTTTGTATGGCTTTCGTATACCCTTCTCTAGTGAGATTTATATACCTTCCAACAAATACTAGAATTTTAATTGCAGATTGAACTCATCATCTCGTTTACGTATGAGCATTCGGATGAACTGAAATGATCCTTCGCCTCTTGGAAAGGAGATCAATTCTAAGATGCTTAGAATACGAATCCCATTTTGTCCATTGTGTCCGTTTGTAAGGAAAATGCATCTTCTTACATTCCCGTGAAATTTCATTGTTCGTCTATTTATTGGATACCATCTGTGTCTAATAGGATTCTAATGATGTCTATAGATATACATATATGAGTAAACGGGACGGATGGGAGAGGCAAGGTTAGTTATCGGGGACGGTTTGCAAGATAATACGCACCTGGCCGAGCAGTGTCAAGGAAGAACAAACTCTTGCTGGAATGCAACGCGTCTACAAGATTTTTTAATCTTTACATCGGCGGATTTAGTACTTAAGGACCCAGATAACACATGGCGAGGATAAATCCTCCTTTACCTTTTTCTACCATTTTTTTAGTGCCGTTTCGGTGCATACCTACTCGCCGCGGATCCTTTTATTTCTCTGGCCATCTCGCGGACGCAATCGCAAGTAGGCATGTATGTAGACGCGAGTAGGCATGTGCGACAGAATCGCATGAAATATTATACATTCATCTAAAAGCAACTCGGAATTCATATCGCCATCTTTTACGTTCTTTTAAGGAACTTTGTTTTATTCATTTATGATATCAGCTACGTGTGTAACTAATCAGCGTAGACTTATGCTTACCGGGTGGGCTGACCTGACTTAACCTGACTAATAGCCTAGAACTGTTTAATCCTATTTTCCTAGCTGTACTTCGTTGCCGGAGATGGTCTTTCTTATTCCTTTGGATGTCTTACTTCACCTAGCTATGATATTCTACGACCGAAATTCTCAGGAAATCGCTAACGCTCTCTCCCGGAGATTAGGAACGTGCGCCATGGCGCACACACAATTTACGACGGCGATCTTATTCATAGCTGAGCTTTCATATAAAAGCTTTTCCCTGTAAGCTGCGACACGGGCTTTGGGCTAAGGGCAACGCACTTCGTTCGTGGGGACTCACGCCCTGGCGAATTAGTCGACCTCAAACTTCGCGCCCATCTAAGAGTCTCCCTTCTCTTTCGGTGGAATCATGCGAGTCGAGAAATTTTTGTTAAAAAAAATATATATTTTTTTATTCGTAACGGATTAACTCTTATGGGCAGGTTATTAAAATAATTTTTACAATTTCTGAAATATCTATCCGAACTTGAGATAATTAATTTTTGTTCTTTTACAAGGAAAGATATACAATTTACATACTCTCGTTACATTGGGCTAAAAACGCGTATGGAAATGCATTATAATACTCAAAAATGTATGATGGAATGTTTTTCTTGGAAAGTGAGTTATATGCAATAGGCGTAATGTGCCTGCACATAAGTGTCTTCGTGACTCATTCGCATACCGCCGTCAAGTTATTACGTATTCAGTGACTATCGAAGAGTGACTGATGTATTATTGACACAGAGTTAATTAATAATTAGCCCCATAATATGCAGTAATTGCATATTATGTTATCTATAAAAATTGGTAATTTCAATTTTTTTTTTTCACAGGTATCGGGAAGATGCTCTCTGCTGGACGGATAGGTAAGCTCATAAATTACTTTTTCCCAGATATGCAATAAGTAAAATTATTAAAAAACGCACAGTAGAATATTCAAATAATTAATTAGCGGACGTAACATCGGTAAAACGCTTATCAAAGCGTGAAACTATATAAAATATATGACTCCTTCGATAAGCCGAGAAACAGTGTCGCCATCCATCATAATAAATTACCGACTATGTCGCAATACGAAACACCATTAATAATTAGCACAACGAGATTTCTCTAAATTTTTAAGTGGTCCAGTACTCACGATCCGCTAAAAGAATGATAGTACTCGCGATATATATTAAACGTCCGTCCGAAAATGTCGTACCAGTCCAAGACTCAGCTAATGAATCGGAAGAGAGTGAATTTAAGATGTGCGAATAAGAGGCGCGCGCGCACCTTCACTTTAAGAGCGTTAAGAGTGCGCGCGCTAAGATAAACGGATAATTGATCGTTTCCATGGCGAAATTAATCGTTGGCCGCGGGTCAGGATCGCGATGGGCCCTGGAACGAGTCAAGGAAACGGTACTTATGCAGCAATGTGGTTTTCGAGGTTAGGTGTAATCAGTCTGAGCAAGGGTAGGGGTAGGTAGCGAGATAGGTAGGTAGGTAGGTAGGCAGGTAGGTAGGTAGATGGGGTACCAACCTCTTTACATGAACGATAATAATTATTTGCGTCAGATTTTGATTGATGGTGCGCAGAGGCTTTCTTAGGAGGCGAAATTAAAAAAAACGCCATATATAACTAAACACGTTATGTACGCGTGCATCTGCATTAGTGTAATCATGGGCTTTATGAGTTCTTGCATATTTTCGGATCATACCACGGAATTGAAAACAATTAAAATAAGAGTTATTGGTTAGAACGGGGGATACAAAAAAATGGCGGGAAGATGAAAACGAACGAGCATGGTGCGACGAAAAATCGAAAACGAATAAGCGGGGAAAGGGATAATTAATGGTGGCAGCGATGTGAGTGCATGGGAGTCGCGTTGCTGCAATTAACCATAACCGATCGGACACTAATTGCGAACAGCCGAACCTCGGTAATTAATAACGCGCGTGACGTTATCGGGCCCAACACCCCTGTGAGTACGCATGCGCGCGCACGCGTAGCTCTCTCTCTCTTTCTCTCTCTTGCTCTCTGTCTATTACGTTTTTTTTTGTATATACTTTTAATATATTTTCTCGCGATTCGGACACGCTTATTGAATTCTCCCGCAGGGATTAATTATTAATAATTTATGTGTGTATATATATATATATATATATACTATGACCAAAGTAATTACATTTTGCATAATATGTATTGTATGACAATGCACTATTGACAAGATGATAGTTTGAATAGGAAAAAATGCTTTTCCATATTTTTCCGGATCTTAGCAAAAGACATGCCTTCATGACGTAGATAAAAAGATAAAGGGGGGCCATTATTATAGGGCCGCGCAATTATTTTACGAGACTGGTCGGATCGTTAGGATCCAGGGCAGATTAATAACGCAAAAATCGCTCCATGAGAACCGTGAACGATTCGGGCAGAGGCGTACGAGCCTCCGGGGCCTGATCGGGTGCAGGTTAATAATTATTAAAGTATCGATTAAACGGTGCGCACGGCTTGATTGATCAGCTGATTTAACATGGGGCTCCCATGCGTTGCTCAGCCGCCGTGCTCAATGGACCCTTTGAAGTTTGATACAGATACAGCGAATACCACAGCATCTCACTGTAGGTTCCAACAATCTTAACAGTGGCTCTACAAGGAGCTCCCGTTCCTCGATCGCGCGATCGAAATCTCACAGGGGCTAAATGACCAATTTATATTCGAGAAGAAAAAAAAGAAATAAATTCAAAAACTTCCCTAAACTCTCTAATTATCTCCCATTACTACACACCGACAATCAATCCATCGTCCAAAATCATCCTTGGATCAATGACATACAGTCATTGCAAAAAACTATTCATCTTTTAAATATGTGCCTTCGTGCATGGCTTATCAGCTGATACAATAAATTCACTTCTACAATAGAAGATAGTAGATAATAAATTGAGAGGATCCCTCAGAGTCTGCACCAGGTATAAGGCCCGACGAAGGGAGCGTGCCGACGGTAGCGAGTATTTTTTGCAAGGATCAGATTTAACTGGATGTCGTTACTAGGGGCATTGTTGTCGGCCGTTGGTCGGTTCAATCCGTAGGCACTCGGGGTCTGTCTACTTAATCTGTTCGTTTTTGTCTCTCCCACTCAAAGATTGACAGAACCCGCGTCGAACTGTCCTTCTATCTCTCTCAATCTCTCTCTCTTTCTCTTACTCTTTCTACCTCTCCTTCTCTTGAATCTTCGAGAGCCGAAGACCCCGTAGGCTATATTTATTGTATCGTGAAAGAGAAGAGCCGTGCCGGCACATTCCTGGCGCATACGCAGCACGTAATGAGCGCCTCTGCTCCTGTCCGTCTCTCTTCGTGGGACTTCGGGCGCTCCCCCCACCACTGCGCAACGGTCCCCGAACAGGCCCGATCTGACTGGGACGCTCGCCTGCCGATGGCCCAGTACCTGCTGGATCCTGCATCGAGGAAGAGGTCTACAGGTGGGGGATACCATACCATCGGAGCAGAGTGGTAGCTCAAGCTTCCGTGGTTCGCTTATCGATTCAAATCGCGTGCAGCGAGTATGAATGAATGAGCGAGTGGGCGAGTCGGCCACCGGTTGAATGAAACCCTCGGGCGACCACGAGCCAGGTTTTACTACCGACTGGACGCCCACATAGAGAATGCCCTTTTCCTTCCGGCAAGATGCCGTCAAAACGCATCCATGTTAAACCGATAATAGAATATATACACAGACACATATATATACATATAAATACATTGAAAGGTGATTTCTAGGACTTTTTATCTTGAGCATTGGCAATTATGAGGACATTCGGTGTTTTCCAGGATGCACCTGAAAGTATTCTATTTACAACGTATACTTCCAGGGCCGTTAAGCGGCACTCACATAGAATTTTCAAACAATTTTTTTGTACTGGATACTGGCAGTTGTGATGGGCTAAGAAATGGCTTTGTTAGGTTAGATTAGGTTAGAACTCCAATGCCACGAGTCCCAAGATTTAATGGTTTTTTTTTAATACATCGGCTTACCGTAGTGAGTGCTGCATGCTCTGGAAACTGTCTTTTGACACATATACATATACATATATGTATATAGGCAGAGTCAAGGGTGGGAGAGATCACTATACGGTGGCTCATAGAATGAAAATAATTATTTATTTTGACAATCAATATGGCAGTACGGTCCCCCGTGTATGCTGTACTCGACTGATCTGGAAATGATTTGTCATGAGTGAAGCAATTAGGAACACAGTGCGCATTGCAGTTTATAGATTTCTTTCAACCTTTCATAGTCAAGTTCGAACCCTCGTTAATGCCGATCTCGTTCGTGGAGCCTTTTTTTGACGTGATCGCAACGCGCCGCATCGGAGTCACGTAAAAAGATGTCCAGGGAACGTCTAATAGCTCGCGTCGGCATTCCCGCGATCCAAAAAATGTGCCAAACCGCCGCCCCGCCGTGAATTCCCGATACTCATAGCGCTACTAGCACAGTATCGTATAGGTACTTTCAGGACTACTTCTTTTTTTTATTTCTATCGAGTAATACTTACGAGGTCTGCAAACTTAGATTTTGGAAGATTTTAGTGAAGCGTAATAACTTTTTCTTAATTTACATGTATCCAACGTCTTTCAATCCACGTGCCAAGAACTCAGACAGTCTAGCCGTTGGTCTGATTTTTAAGTGTGCGACGGTGTTACCCCCCCCCCCCTCACCCCCCTCCCCTCCACGTTCTCATTGGAGCCTTACATTTTCTCTGCAAAGTGCTTTTTTCCCTGTACATATCGAACGAGCTCAATGTTATAAAAATCAACGGCGATTGGCTTCTTCCTGCGGCGATAATGTCGCTCCGTATATTTTAATTGACAAATAATTTTTTGTCCGCGCGCCCGCGCATGAGTCGCGTATTGTGCGCGATTAACTGCCCGCTTTTTGAGCCACGGCGACCAGTAAAATGCTGTTTTCCGAAAATGGTAGTGGAATGAGGACGGGTCCCTGCGGCCGCTACGATCTCGCGACGTGGTAGCATTTAATTTGGTATAGGACATTCCCTACAGGTTAGCCAACCATCGCAACTCCATTAAGGATAATCCTTAAATTAAACAAGATTATTCCCCAGAAATCCAGAACCAAGTAACAAGAACAACTCGATTGCGCATGATGATTATCAGTGATATATATATATCTATTAAATTTTATCGAAAAATCATGCGTTCCTCATATGTGTTTCAATTATTCGAATTTACCACCTGGGCCGGATTGGCGCTTGATTACCATCGTCAACAGATCTTCTCGATCTATATCCTTGATCTATATGTCGGCAAAGAAACGGCGAGTGCTACGCCACTGTTTGAGAACCGACAAGAAGTCGAACGAGGGGTCCGAGTAGGACCGAAGTTGCATTGTTCTTGAAGATCGTCGGGGCAATTTATAAGTACGGTAAGTTCGATCAAAAGGGAATAGAGAGAAGAAGGATGTAAGTAAGGACGAAGGTACTATAGGTAGGAACGATATAAGGAAGGAGTCCAAGATTTCGATAAAAGTTTAGGTAGAAGGAGGTTAACGAGATAAAATGCTAGAATCAACTTAAAAAAAAGAGGTTCAATGACACCAACATGCAAGGGAAAAAACTGACCTTGGTCAACTGGCTATCCCTCCCCCCCCCCCCCCTCCTCTCCGTGCCACCCTGTCTCTATCCTGATTCACATCGGAATAACATGACCTCATAAACTGATAATTAGTACGAATCAGCTATTAATCTAAGTGTCTTATTGCAACAAGTCCCTTGGAGGGAATTGTTTTATTTCCAAGTATCTTCCCATATACAGCAGAGACCGAAACATGGCGGCGATCTTTGCCCACTGAGATTGAGGCAACTCGGCTGCATTCAGGACACTGATATTTTACTGTACTGTATGTACTTATTTTAAGTAGCGAAGTATTGGTCTCTAAAGTTTCGGACAACGTCACTCGTTCGCTGTGCGTATGTTTATTTACGCGTCACCTTGTATTTTTGTTCGTAATTATTGTCGTTATTAGTCGTCTATAGAAGAAGAATTTGCTTGGATCGTTAATTAATTCCGTCCTGTTTAACCTGAATTTCAAGATAACTTTTATATCCGACGCTATACTGCTCTTGATTAAATTCAATAATAATTTTCTTCCTCTCGATTGCACGGAATGTCACTGTAATTTCGATGAATTAGCTGAACTCTATGTAGCACAGATATGGTGCACATTATATACATATATATGTATACTATATACTTGCTGTTCAGTTGTAGATTTGGTTCTGTCCTGTTTCAAACCTTTTGCTTTTGTTCGACTTCTGATGGAATTGAAGAATAGAAATAATGTAGGAATTCCAAGAGAAGGAAAATAAAGGAATATATAAGAGAGCGAGAAAGAGTGAAAGAGAGGTGGGAGGGGGGAGAGGAAAAATGAGAAAGACAGAAAAGAGAAAAGACAAAGACGAAGATTCCAATTCCTCGATCGGCGTATATAAAGAAGTGCTAGAAAGATTCCAAGTATGGGGGATTTAGTTAGTTAAGAGAGTGAGTTGCAGAGAAAGAGAGAAAGAGAAAGAGTTTAAGAGAGATCAGCCGCAAACGAGCGGCAATGACTGTACTCTCGTCATCGCGTAAGAACTGGCTCGCTCAAAAGGTATAGTCAGTACCTTAGATGATGGTAGTATCGCAACTGTTAGTAATAGTGGCAATGCTATAGTAACAGTCATACTAGTGGTAGTACTAGCACTCATGATGATCATCATCATCCGCACGTACGGGTACGGTAGCTATACCGGTAGTAGTAGAAGTAGTAGTACTGGTACCAAGTATCAGTAGAAATGGTGGTTAATGCACCGGCCCAGAGATACATACCTGCCAGTCGAGTTCCCAGTTAAGGCGTTACAAAATCTTGTGTAACTGGGGCTGTGGTTCACTTTTTCTTTCGACACAAAAGCCACGACCTTTTTCATGCTTACCATACTATAGAACACAGGCGCTCGAGAAAAAGAGGAGATTATGCGCACCAGTGGAAAATATCGTACCTATGGTTAAAAAACAGCCAGATATTTTTTCCACTATTTTCAAGTTTTTGCTAGCTCGAAATTGATTCATCAAACCAGCTCAATGATTTTTCGAGACTGGCAATTTTAGTTAAACTTATTTCGTAAAATTACATTGTAGCTTTGCGTAAGTAGGGGTCCATTATTTTTGATTAATTGAAACTGTTTTTAAGTACAAATTCAACCACAAAAAACATTAACATTGTGAAATGCAGTAAAAGTTGCAAGCAACAATATTTATCGTGTGCACTGTAAAATTAATTTCTAGCCACTCAAAATATCGTATGTTATAAGCAATAATTAGTGAAATGGTAACAATGTCCCACGGTTACTGGTTTCTACTATAAATTTTATCGTAAATTTCATAGGAAAAAATTGACGAAAAATTCTCTCCGTGTAGAAAAAATGTACGAGTGTCGTTCGTTGGATCAGAGTGAAAGCAGTAAGGCGCAGGTATCCCTTCCGAAGATGTTTCGCAAGGGGATGTGGGATGCACTGGTAGGTAGGGTAGGTGTGTACGGAAACTGCGATAGTACAGGAGATACCGGGGTTTATTGGCGTCGCGGGGCTTCGAGACGTCGGAAATGAAGATAAAGCATTCCCGGATCGCGGTTTATTCCGGCGTCGCGCCAAATCGTAGAGGGTAGTTTCGCTGTCTTGTAGTTCTTAGACATCCCTTCACTCTTACTCACGATGATTCCATTTCTCTTCTCTCTCTTCTCGCAATCACCCCCCCTCACCCCCCCTCTCTCTTCCCCATCTCTCTCTCTATCTGTCTATCTCAGTTCTTCTCCGCACGAGCGAATAGTAGGGACGCGCGCAAGAGCATGAGAACATAGTGGGGATGATGTTACGCCACGGGGGTGGAAAATTTACCCCAAACACGAGGGTCAACACGCGACGCACCGAATCCCTTTGACACTTATCCACGCGCCTCCGTGCCGCGTGCACGTCTCGTGAATAAGAGGTCACGCGTATTCGTTCCTCTTGTGACATTTCACATGGTTTTGGTATTTTTGTATGTCAATTTCGTCATCGGGTATTAAACAATAAATAGTGAACAGACTCATTGGTGTCACGTTATTTTACGCAACGGATGCAATTGAATTGTTTTTTTTTTTTTCAAAAAACTTCTTCCGAAGATTTATACACCAAGGACATTTTCTTGATCGTGCACCATTGACTGAATAGAGAGGAAACTATACTATGGACGTGCAGGCTTACGGGAGAATGTGGCAAAGCCCGAATATTTACTCCTCGTACAACGCCCACGCGTCCGCACTGATGCAACTGCAGTCGAGCAATAACGAATTACATTCGTGGTTTCGTTCTAGGAAGCCGTCCGTGGAGGACGTCGGGAATTCTACATCCGTCAACGCACGGTGAGTAAATATAGCGAAAGAAAGAACAAGAAGTTCAATACGAGACGAAAAGGCCTACAATTTCAAGATTGCAATACATTAGAGATAGTCTAGTACCAGGGACACGTTGTGACAGCTTAAATTGTAAATCATTTAATGAAAGAACTTTTTAGTTAAAATGATTTGATAATTTGGCAATTTAATATAGTACTAAAACGATGAAAACACTTCATTTTTTATTCGAGGGACAAGAAGTAAAGCAAAAAGGTCAATCTATTCTGATTCCATTGGATTGATTAGATAGAGATTATTGAGGCAGTGGAGGAGAGGGGGGGGGGGGAGGTAGAAAGGTGATGGGTAGATAAATATCGTAAAAAAATACTGTAAGGATTAAGAGAGGGAAGACCACCTAGCGTCGTCGTAACAATTGAACCCTTAATAGAATCACATTTATTCTTATTACCGGACGAGGTCAGCCAAGCAGAGCATCGGGGCCCCTGACACTCTTTATACGTGTTTGTATAGGCACTGTGTTTTTATACACGAAATATGTCCTCTCTTCCTTTTTGCATTAACCATAGGAAGTACAGGTATATACACGCATAAGGCCCCGGGAATTTTTCTGGTTAATCTAATTTGTCTATTTCTCCGTTTTTTAATACTTTTTTATTATGTTTTTTCTTCTTTTCTTACTATTGATTTTGTCCTTTTTCAATCCCACTGAACTCGGACCCTTTTCTTTTGGGGTCCCGACGCCGGCCCATATTAACGGGCCTCTCGCAGCACAACACGCAGCCGACTCGTCGCGCGAGTCTTTTTGGCCAGATGAGAATAAGAAAGTGGAGAGAACTCGTGCGCCGATACGAATTACAAATAAGATATGGCCGAGTGGCGTGACGGCATAATATAAAGCGACAATACACATCGGGCCCCGGACCGATGTCTTAATTATCGAGTATTTAGAAGCGAGAAATTTCCAGACGCGGAATGAGCGCCCAAGAGCGAAGGAGAGAGCAGGGATCGATACGAGACGCGTAATGGGCCTCATTTCCCACTTTGGCTCTTGCTACCAGATTGGGACTTATTTTTACGAATTTTTGTTTGGGTTATCTTCACTGCTACTCTTTCTTTCTTATTTTACCTTGTTCTCCAATATCACTTTTTTTTCTCTCTCTCTTTCTTTACTCTCATTCCGCGTTACCCTCTACTATGTCTTGGCCTTGGCAAAAAGCATTGCCGGCCATTGCTGGGTCCGCTCGTTAAGGTATGCTAATTTGATACGAATTAAACCATTATCTTCAGCGTGCCTCCAGAAGTAAAGGAATTTAAATTTCGAGTCGCGGAGCGATTCGCGAATAGGTAATTGATGTCACCCTCACTTTTGGGCCCGATAGTCTCCACCACGGCTGTAAGTACTATTGGGAAATGGTCTCATGACAAAAGGATTTACAGGTCAGTTCACTTTAATTCATGCGGTTGGGGAGAGTAGGGAGCTCAACGGAATGGGACTCATTCGCTCATTCATTCCTTCATCTAGTCTCGTTAGCCACCTCGTATCGTCCAATCTAAACTGACTGCTATCGTCATGTCAACGGATGACCTACTCGCATCCTTTCATCAAAAAAGAAAGATAAAATTCAAGAAAATGACTATCAATCATTTCTCGGGCCTCCTTGCACCGGCAATAAGAATCTCCGAATATTATTTCTCCACCCGCTATATCGACAATCTCCAAAATTACGTACTTCATCGTTTTATCCTATGCTGTATATTAATGTAGGCGTAACTTTCGCACTCGTGGAGTCCCTCGTGCCTTCGCTGAAAGCGGAAAGATCGGCGACCTGGTGAACATCGTCACGGTCCTTGGGCTCTAAGGCCCACGCACGGTAGTGACTCATTAACGAGTCGCGCGTGATCTCGTTAACGAGCCGCTACGTAAGCGTAAGCGTAACCCTAAACGCACTGCAGTACGCGGCTCGTGTTACTGTAGATGGTTGGAGGTCGCAGAGAAGGTGTAAGTGGGGAGGATTTTAAAGAAGCGGACTAGCCCGGGTGCGGGCATTATAGACCTATTTCAGGTAATAGACTCATTACCCAAATGAAACGCACCTGTTCCTGAATAGCCGCTCTAACAGTATCCTCACCATGTAAACTCAGACTCTCTCACAAAGAAAAGAAAAGTCGAATCCCGGCATCGAGTAAAAGTAATTAAAAAATGAACAGTAACGCAGTTCCCGTATACATACATTTACTTCAAGGTAAAAAAAAATGAAGAACGAATTGACCCGGGTCCAATGACTCAAGCCGGTAGCCAGTGACGGACGACAACACCTCTGGGCCCCACTGTACTATTACTCCATGCTCGGGGCCCTCTGGGCAGCCTCTCACCACTATTAATATTAATGCATTCCGCCGCTGGCGCATTGTGCAGCGTCGACAGCCCGGGAACTGCAGTCAGGAACTGCATTCTGGGTCCGTATTCACTCCAGAGAGCAATAGCGTATCCTCCGTTTGCGTCGGCACTTCTCTCAGGCTCTCCTAAATATACTCCAGGAGACGTGCGTACGTCCACCCAATTGTCCCGCAGGATTCCACTGAATATTCAACTGGTCCGTTACGATAAATAAAAGTTTTTCGTGTAAAAAGCGAAACAATGACCAATGGAAATTTTTCCACTTGCGGAGACGGACTCAGTGACAATCGGTAAAATCCATGAACTAAGGGAACGGACCGAGAATAAGGGACTGACGACATACCTATATTATATATGTATATACGTGTGTATATGTACATATGTAGTATATACATATATGTGTAGAGATGAAGAGAGCGAGAGAGAGAGAGAGAGAGAGAGAACTCATGTATACTAACTGGAGAGACTTTAATGGACGAGACTCCATTGTCATGAGATTTCCATCCTGTGGCTTCTATGCCTACCATAACCAATCCCTTGTTAGTACCGGGACGATGATACATACCTTAGAATTGTAAGGTACCGCGGTCGTTACACCTTCAGCTAGTTATACCTTAACGTATTTAAGGGGTTTGGTAAGTTTAGCACCTTCGGTATCTTCACGCTTAACTTGCATTATTCCCATTATTCCGTGCCTGGAACACTCGCGTCTCTTATACATTCTGAGTGTCTTCCAGAGTGTCTCTATATAGGTTATAGGTTTATGGTCGGTTATAAGGTTAATTTTAAAGGCAACAGATAAGGACACCTGGTAGGTAGAAAAGTTCGGTTGTACTCGCGGGGCAATGTTCAATGGCGGATTTCGAAGAGTAGCATATCTTCCAGTGGCCATAAGTATAGCCACGGGGCGCCTTTGGCTCACCACAAATCTCAAGCAGTGCTTGTGGTATGTACCGGGCTTAATATAAAGAAAGGATTAAATGGATATTCAGATATAATATCTACCGTAGTGAATTATCACGTCGTACGTCTAAGAGTAGCGGGTTGCGCGCGCGCGCCAGCGTTCATCTGTGAAATATCATTCCGCGTGATTTAATGGCGGAATCGTCGCGGCACTCTCTAGGCGGTTTCTTTCAGGAAACTAGTTTGTTCCTTTGTCATTCGGTGAGGGACAGAATATAGGGTGAGGGACAGAATATAAGTCCCAAATTGGTCGTGGACTCTCTTTGCTTCCTGGAGGTCTGTCGGAAACGCTCCTGTACGTGATGGAGGGGAGGGGGGGGGGGGGCGTTTAGGTTGGTGTTGCTAGTTTCTGTCTAACCTCAAATTTATCCGACTTCGTGGACCCCCATGGAATCCTAATGGCTACTGGTATCGTGGACGATATGACGTCAGGGATACGTGGGATTCCCGAGGATTCCCAGCTGGGTCACGTGCTGCTAAGGACGTGAGTCTCTCTTTCCTCTTCCTCTTGGCGGCGGCAGCTACCAAACTTACGTTCCTGATGGAAAGTCGAGCGGACCAAAACAGCCTCAAACCGGTCACTGTGCCGCCGTGGTTAGGACTTTTCCATCTAGTTGGACTTCCGGTCACGTGGTACCGCCACGACTGGTGGATCACGCTCACACAATGCATCGAGATTGTAACCTTTCATCACGGCCTTTTGATAACCTTAATTTTATATCGTGACTTAGGTGCAGGTAGTGAACGGCGTTATACGTGTATTGGCAGTTTAAATGCATCGGCCGAAATTGTTTTTTTTCATACGAATCAAGTGGGTGGGTGAAACTCAATCGAATCCATTGAACTGACTAGTTCGGTGGAATGTATGTAAGTTGTTTGCGGATTAGCTGAAAATTGTTTAGATGTAAAAGCGGAGGGAAGGCGAAGAATTGAAATTGATATCAAGGTGGCTATATGGGCATTGTCGAAAATGTCCGAACGGCCATTATTGTTCGTGAATATTTCTGAAAGCGTAAGTTTTATCTTCTTGCCCGAAATACTCGAGCCTGTCGAATTCCATGTGATGAACGGCGTGGGGGGAGTGGTTCGAAAAAGGGCCCACGGGCCGACGTCTCTCGAGATAATGTTAAAGGTGGACTTGAGGCCCTTTTTGTGCGTCGGCATGATCGAGATACCGCGGTCAGAAAAGTTCCGTAACGCAAAACCCAACGATGCCCAGCGCAAAGGGGCATTTTCATTAGTCGTGCGGGGCCCGACGATCGGTAGATATTTGATTCGGTTTTTATCGGGTACGACCGGCATTCCGTAGCCGGGGGCCACTGAACGCCTTTGGAAAAACGGCTTGAGTTTCAATGGGCCCAAGACTGGCAGAGAGATACTTTGTGCTTTCGCGCACAGAGCATGTATGTGCAACAGAATGATACCCAACAGACTCCAAATCTACGGCTGAGTATGTAAAGTTATTATAGCACAACAAATATATAATTCAACACCAGTACTTATAGATTATTCAACTTCCATTCTTGCTTTGTTTCTTCAATCTTTACCTATGGGGTTCGAGTCGTGCGCATATCTCAAGTCCCGGCGTTATCTAATCCGCACATGCAATTACGTCGTAAGATTGCTTATTAAGGCTTTGGAAAAGTTGATTCGGGGAGCGTAATATGGGGCCCAAAGGAATTAGCCCTGCCTCTACCGGCGATCATTATATCCGTATAATGCCATAACTATAACCATACATGTAGGTAGATGATGCCCACCTCCTTTCTCCGTTGGGCCCCCTTTTCTCTACCGTAACTACTATGGCTGAAGATTTCTATAGCGTAGAGTATTTTATGGCAGGTATCTACCGGATTTAGATTAGGTAATAAAATAAAAAAATTCATTATAGATATAGGTATATATGTATATGTGGTAGCATAGGCAGATATCGGTTAATTCACGGATAGGTGGATTGTCAAAATTGAAAAACTTGTCCTGATCCTCTTATCCATAGAGGGAACGACAAAATACAACTACAGTAAGTGACACGATTCGAGGATCTTGATGATCCACTGACCCCGTGAAATCATCAAGCCCAATCCCAGGACTCTTGTCGCTTACGCAAGGCTCTCTTTATGTGTTGCAGATATGAGGAGCGACACTACGCTTTCGAAAGGTAACGGAGCTCGTTTTACCTTCCTTTATTGTACTTTTCTACTTTCTTCCATTACTATTTTCTTTTGCATTTTCTTCACCGTAAACACATGGGATCTACATTGATATATGTATGTATATTTTTTTTGTTATTCTATATATGACTGCGTGATGACTATTTTTGACCTGCATGCACAGTCGTCAGTTGATAGCATAGTTGAAAAACTTTCTTTAAGAGAGCAACGTTTCGTTTTTTTCTCCATTTTTAAATGCTTTTGAAATAACGAAAAAGTCTTAAAAAAAAAATAATGACGAAGCCGTTACAAAACGGTGGATTTTAAACAAGAATGGCGACGATAATTCATGCAGACGTGGAAAAAGGTAAAAGAAACGTAAATTCTCATAAAGCCAAATGAGAGGCTGAACGCTAATTACACCAATCGCATCCTTTTAATTAGAATTCAAAGGAAGTTGATTAGTTAGTGAGTCAAGCTCACGGACAATCGAATAAGACAAACGCCAAAATCGAATTGGAATGAGAGTCAAAAGAGAATCAGTAGACACGTGGATTTGATCCTTATGGGTCCGTGAAGATATAGGGCCCAGAAGTAGGTAGTGTGGGGGCGGGGAAAGAGTAGAAGTCCATAGTAATTATTACCCCCCGGGACAATTAACTTTTTTTAATGCCCCATTGGTGGGCCTGCAGGCTACTACTCTATGATTTGCCATATCGGCAAAAATAACAGTCCGAACGAGTAATTGGGGGTGGATTATGATTTGGGAGGGTGGTTCTGTGAGCGGGCTGGTAGTATGTTGTATATGAGATGTCGATAAATGTAAGGCCCCATAATAATTCTATTAAAAATGTAAATTTATCCGCTGCTCGCGCGGTATCGACAAATATAATCGTCGCCCGACTATCCTAATCATCCTAATTTTCTCCATGAGACCGAGGTTCCTTTTATCCATAAAGCTCCAGCGCACTATCATAACCGCCAACAATCATCTCATAACTTTTCTGGCGAATAAAGCGTTTCGCGAGCTCCTCCCTTACCGCGTACTGGTCAGGAGGAAAATAAGAAAAAAAGGGTTAAATAAAAAACTTAAAAAATATGAAACTCGATATTATACACCATATAAGAATGTTGCATACAGCCAAGTACGATGAACGAACTGCTAATAATTGTACGTTGTTTGCTCGCTTCAAAATCTCCATAATGCATGAAGATTATTAAGTGAAAGAGAAAAAGGAGAGCAAGGTAAAGTAAGAGACATAGAGAAAGAAAGAAAGAGAGAGAGAGAGAGAGAGTGAGAGCAAAGTAAGAAGAAAGGAAGAGAATTATGTGGAGAAGAAAGGAAGCAAAAGGTAAAGAAAGCGCCTATTTTAATAACAAGGCCATTTCCGAATGACGGCCTATCGTCCTATAAATATTAATCGTCATCTTAAAATGCGATTATGGTAAAGCAGTAAGTGCAGTAAGTGCAGTAAGTGCAGTGCTACACGGCCACTCGCATGCACATAAGTTACAGTATGCACTACAACTCCCAGTACGCACATGCTGCAATGGCTACGTATCTCTAACACGTCTCCAGTTTTCTAAGGAACGTCGCGCGCGTGAGTCCTGTCGTTGTATTATAATGCGCCCGAACGAATGCTTTTGTTTTCCAAATGAGTTCTCCTCGCGGGGACTAAGGCCCATTCGTCGAGTCCTACATATGTATATGCCTACAGTGCAAGTAACAGGGATGGAGGAGAGAGAGAGAGAGAGAGAGAGAGACCGTCTTTCAGACTACTCGCAGACTGAGTTCAAGAACCCGAAGAACCTCAAGAGACGGAAGACTCGATGGGCTGACGGACAAGTGAGACTCGAGAATCAAGTCTTTCACACTTTTCTGCAAGTGCCCTGCGATCAGTGTTTATATCAAGTCGAGTGCGCGTGCACGCGCGCATATGAAGTCTTGAAATTCCTTGGAATTTCAGGACCTCATTATTAAGAGTACCCGTCCCGATACAACAATCCTTTGGGGACAATTCCATCAGTTTGGTAAGGGGCCCTTCCTTAAGGCGCATTTTAAATCGTGAAAGAATCCCATAGCCTCGAACCCCATAAAGGAATTCCGCTCGTACCTATCTCCCTGCATTCTATCCCACGCACCCGATTCCATGAGAATTTGATCTTCGATTCTCCATCCCCCTTTGCTGATTCTCAGCCACCCTTGCTTCTATACCTAACCTCCTTCTTACCACCCTACCCAACTCCTTGCAGTAACTTGCACCCCCCCGGCTATTATCAGACTCGTAGACTCTTCCTCGACCTCGTCCTCGTGCCATTTGCCGTGAGTCCTTTTAGCCCTTCCGCACCCTTAAGTCACGAGCAAAAGGATCACAGAGGGCGGCGGGTCTAGCGGGGTGCCGTCTCTACCCCGGGAAGATCGTTTTAGGAAGGAAGTTTCTTCTTCTTATGTAGGGGCCCAGGGGCGGATTACAAGTTTGTTTTTTCTTTCCCATGGGGTTCCGCCAGGAAGCCTTCGAAAGACCAACCCTTCTTCTTGGGGTGGTTTATTTTACAGTATCGATTATAATCGCTGTTGTTCTCTTTCTCATTCGATTTCTTTGCTTGTCTTAAGGGCTGTTGAAGGCTGAGCCGTTTCGAGGGGCGGGGGCCGGGTGGGGGGTAGTCGAAACGTCTTCGATATGAACTATACCAAAGAGGTGGTAAAAAAGAAGTGGCGATGAGCGGGAGCGTAGCACCGCAAATCCCGGATCCGATAAACCCTCTATGGCCTCTTATTGGGATCAACTCGCCACCCTTGCTGCTTCAACGGGGTGCATGTTCTTTTAGCAGGAGGATTCGAGCGCTTTTATTTTCTACCGCCTTTCATTTTTTCCGCGTCATTTTTGTTCCTCTTCTACTCTTATTTTTTCGTGTTCTATTTCTTCTTTTTTGTGTTTTTTTTTTTAAATTTCGGGCAATTGTCGAAAAGTTATGACATATCGTAACGCCCCACGAAACGCGGCGGGATCTTTGTGGTACGACTTAAGAAAGCTGTTTCCGTCTTTAAATTGCCAATGGACATTTACGATTAGGAATCCCACTTGAATTAATTTTCATTTTGCCTCGTCGTTAAAGTTTACTAAAAATATAGCTTTTCTGTTATGGCGAAAGGCGTAAATACGTAAAACATAAAATAAATTATAATGCAATGTGTTTGTCGATACAATACCAGAAAGTTGCAGGTGTCACTCAAAATATTGATGATATTAATATAGAATCGTATACAGGGCAGATTCACAACTATTCATTTATTCCATAAATCTGGCGATAAATAACGGGCATCCCCTTTATAATACGAGAAAGCAACCCCTACTAGGAGGGCGCGTGCGTTTCCTCGTGCGTTGAAGTCCTATGTGGGCACGATCGGCCACCGCAAATATGCCGGAACGCATTTAAAATGTATTGAACTGTCAGAGAAAGGCGGCCTTTTTTCCCGGATTTTTACATTTTTCATCGCTGGCCCACGCTTAGACGCGCCGTCCGTGGGGATGTCGGATTAGTCAGTTATTGTTGCTCTAAGTGTGCCGTCCTGGGCCGTGGGGTTCGGACCGGCACCCTTACCACCGCCAATAAAACACCACCGACTCAAACCCCCCTGTAATAGATCCTGGCCCTCCCTGGGACAACCCCACGACATCGTGTTCCCTGCCAAATTGACTGGCAGCTTCCAGCTTTCTGGCTTTTACTGCTACTGCATTCCCCTCATTTTTTCTCTGTCTTTTTTCTTCTCCCTTTCTTTTCCTCTCTTCTCCATTACGTATCCCGGCTACTCTGGTGATTGTACTTAAAAGTGCATAAGCGTGCATGAATACTGCAGGATGCATCGAAGCGTGTAGAAAAATTATTGGATTAATTTTTTTTTTTACCAAATCTAATAATCGTTTGATTAATTTTATTGAATTATTGTGTTTCTCGATAGTTTTTTATAAACGGGACACGACTTATTTCAGGAGTTCATGTTTTTTCTTATAGAACACGTTCAAAAGTATGAAATAGTTAAGAAAATAGCCAGGACGGGATAAGCTTTACGTAAGGATTTACTTTGCGTGGCAGAAAAAAATCTTTTTCCTTTTTCATGTAAATTCCGGATTTTTACGTGGGAAGTAGAAATGGCCCGGAAATAAATCGTACGAGCGGCTCTTATACGCTAGAGAAACTCTGAGAGGTTTTACCTTTGTAAATTTACCGGCATCCATTCTGAACTAGTTTAAGGAAAGCTCAATCCATCTGGATATACCTATACTCATCTAGTACATACATACTATATATTCTCTTCTATATTTCTCTTTTTTTTTCTCTATTATTTATAAAATCCCTTTACGGAAAACTATCGAAGAAAAATTTGCAAAATATCAAAATCATTGTATATCTATGTAAAAAGAAGGGGTGTTTTGTAGAGGAAGATGGGACGATTTAATAGAACGCCTCCGTTTTATATCGACCCTTCAACTCTTACTCCCTACAGCCACCTTTGACTCTCTTTGACCTCACTCTTTCCGTCCCAGATAAGAAGGGCTTTCTAACGACTATCGAATAAAAGCGATCCGTAGTCAGGAAACTCAATGCAATCACTATTACGAGAGGCCCCTACTGTCAGGAACACCCTGGAACGGATCGGTTCCTTAAGGGCGGCTCCAATGATCGCGATCGTAGGTTCCAGTGAGGCCGACAGATATTGACCTTTGACCCCTTTGGCTCATTTTCATACATACATATTTGCCTGTCGTTTATGGCGATGCTTGCATACGTTCTGGCACCTTCTTATCTTTTCATTTCTCTCTAAATCGCCGTGCCCTGATTACAAGTCATTTTTTTATTATTCTCTACAAAAATGGATCGAAAATCATATCCGAAAAATATGGCACGATCGATGCTTAAATTATTCGATTACGTAAACGTGAACTCTGTCCCTCGCCAGGCTTGCTGGACCAACTTTCTTTGTCCGTTTCTCCCTCTCGCTTATTTTTTTATCGTGTAATCAAGGTCCGTCTCGTCGTCCTATTAATTGACTCACGCTGGATCAATGAAACAGTCTTGACATGGAAACTTGGCTTAAGCTAAAGAGGGTGGATCAGCTAATCTGCATCGGTAGATTGCTCTGAGAATTGACACGAAGTTTCTTAGCTTCGAGTATCAGGGTGGCTACACTTGACACGTCGTGGTTAAATCATCCCTTAGACCTTATATCATCCCTTGGAAGACCCCCTGTTGTGGTTCCTACGTCGATGGTACCAGTCGTCCTTTCCCTTTTGCCACAAGACAGAAACTCGATGCATACATTAAGTCGCCTTAATTGGGAGTTGCTCCCAGGACGATTTGATTGTGATTTTTTTTTTTTTAATCTCGAACCTAGGGAAATTATCTCAATTCTCGTTCTACAAGATTTTTATAATTTCCAAATGCTTTGTATCTCATTTTTAGGTTGAGCACAGATTACCAAAAGAAAATAAGAAATCAACAATGTAGCCAGTCAATTTTACCCTCCGGATATAATATCGTATGAGACCAATCAGTTTCGAAAACGTCCAATCCATTTGGAAGAGTTTATTGCCGAGCTTGTTTGCACCCTCGTATCAATCTCACTCGTGCCAACCCCTCCACCCCCCCCCCCCTCCCCCACCCTACTAAGTATTAATATACCTAGTCAAATATTCGCGCGACTCCCTGGAATTGCCGGGTTCGTTCTCACAGCCGATTAATTCCTGCCAATATGCAGAGATCGAGACTCTCCCAGTTTTGCTCCCTTTGCTTCACAATAAGAATTTCATCCCCTCGCCGCCCCTGCACGGTCTTTGACGATTCAGAAAAATCGCATTTGCTCGTACACATATAAATTAACGTTCACTCGGAATTGCAGTGAAGCTCACAATTGCAGAGAAGTTCACTGACACTGGTATTGGATGCGAGAACAAGTTGATGGTGAATGACTTTAGTGATGTTGACCTTTTACCCTCAATCTATCCATCCAGGTCGTGCGAATGATCACAGTACATTAGGTTACCTCATTAGTAAACCGTAAAGACTATAAAACTATCATTTTATTTAAGTTCGAGTCAATAGCAGTTGCCGTGTAAAAGAAGCAGCATTTTTGAAAAATAATTTGCAGTTGCATTATATGGATAAATACCAGATGAAAACAAGAAATTTATATTGCATAAAAGTCAATGTTTTTCATGTACGTGTTTCATGTATGCATAAAGCGAAGAAGGAGAAGGTACAGGTGGAAAGGCGTAAAATACGTATAAATACGTTGTCCATTATTCGCTAATAGGAACCGCGAAGTCGGCGGCCATGATGCAGTATGGAAATGTAAATTTATGGAAATAATTCAATGTGCAAAAGAGAGACACAGAGCGAATAGTTTGACGAGGCATATAAGAAACTCGATGAAGTAGCATGCCAGGTAGGCGGCTACATACTGCTACATCCATAGCAACCGTAAAAAATTTGAGAAAGGTATAACATAATGAGAAGCGAAAAGAAAGAAACAAGGAAGCAAAAAATAAAAAGAAACTTCAAATGAAGATAAATGCAAAAAATAAAGGGCAATGCACTCGGTGCATTTTCCCCATCCCTCGCTACGTGTTTTGCCATTTTCTATTTTTTCTTGTTTTTTTTTTTTTTTCGTCGTCAATGTCGAGTATTTGCAGATACACAAATCTCTGTAATCTTCTCATCCGCCTGTGTTATTTAGACATTTTAGCATAATTTTCTGCAAATATGACAGTATTTAATTTTCAAAAAAAAAAGTATATACCATAAACGCAGCCGGTGGCCGACCGCAACTTTGTCGCTCGTATCGTTTGTAATCCGGTTAGATAGGCGTATTTACGTATAAACGTATTTACACGTTTGCTCATTTGCGTCAGTTGGGATAACGAAATTTTTATGCGGAATAACGATACTGCGTGCGTTCCTTTTCACATGCTGTTCCTCCGATTTCCAGTCCTCCTTCTTGGCGATATCCTATGTTGCTGTCTAATGAACCAATAGGAATGTCAACGTTATCGAAAGCCACACGACTCCGTCCCGTTGACGTAATTATATGTATGATGATTACCAATTACAAGCTGTTGCATTAATTTTTTAATTGTCATAGAGCACTCGGCAATACGTTTTTCGAATTTTTATTTGTTCGTAACGACAAGAGGGTTGAAAAAAATTAGAGAACACGCTTCCGCGTGGTAATCGTTCACTCGCGTGGCATTCGTTTAATTAGGAGAATTCGTTAGCATGAAAATTCGAGGACAGCGCCGCGACGCCTGTTGCCACGGCTCGAAGCCACGTTTAATTAGCAGGGTGCCGCAATTGCGGAGTTCATAAAGAAAGCGTCCCTAAAGAAGGAGATGGGGTGTCGGGACGATGGCAGATGGAAGAAGAAGAAGAAGAAGAAGAAGAAAACAGAGGGAATGTTGTAGTGGGAAAAAAAAAGGAAAAAGAAATAGAGGGGACAAAAAGAAACTAGGGTGGTACTTCGCCCTCGGCCTGCGAAGATAACAAATTTCCGGCCATTTCGCAGTAATTAAAAATGTTGCACCCACCACCCTGAACAAGGATGGCACGACTGGGGAACAGTTCACCAGGAGGTGATACTTCTGCACGAAGGTGAGAGGGGGATGTTCTTTAATTCCTTGCCAACTCGTATTTATGTCTTTTTGTCTTTCTCGCTCTCTCGCACTCTCCCCCGATCATGCGGCCCCATTCAGCGAATGCCCCTACTGGTTGGGCCCCCCATGAGCCACGCCTTACGTTTCTATAATTACGTGTTTAATTACCGATCTTGATATACGACGATGGGACCGGTATTAATTAATCAGGAACACCGATTCGCGGCGGATGCTTTCGCTGTGAAATTAAGAAAAAGGAAAACAGAAGGAAGGAAAGAAAGAGAGGAATTTTAATGTTGGCCATGTTAAGGGGGCTGACGGGGGGGGGGGGGCAATTGTTATAAAGAAGGAAGATTCTTTATTTGGATAATGAACAATACTTAAGACCCATTTTCACACGGGTGCGAGTATATTTTAAATATAGTGTAATATTAAAATATTATATTAGTTTATTCGTACGGGATGGAAAATCACACGCTTCCGGCTTATATTTTGGGCCAGTTTCTATCTCTACGTATATATAGTCATTTCCGTCAAGCAAAGACGCACTGCCCTCTATAGCATAAATCCCACTTAGGGATTGGAGTAGGGGTAGGCCCAGGGACGTACGTTACGGATAAGGGCGGTTATTCATAAGCAATGGCCCATAAATAAGGCAATAGTATGGCGGCGCCACTGAAATATTGAGAGCGACCTGTGAATATTATATAAGAAGTTGGCCGCTGCGGGATCTGCATGTATTTCTCATAATTCTTCCATTTTCTGCCTCTTTTTTTCTTTCTTGCATTTCTTACATTCCTCGTACAATACACGAGACTCTGGCGAGCAGTACGCGCGCCGCTACAATTTTACAGGTATAAATAAATGAAATTTTAAAAGTGAGCGACCAGTCATCGTTACCGGCAATTAAAAACTTTCGTCACGTTTCTGGTTTTATCATTAAGCGTCGCTCGTATACGATATTGCTTTACACCCCTGCGATTTTCCGATTGTCGCTCGTTCGATCGTAAAGCTGCGTTTTCGGCGTATTCAGTTGCCGTCCTCGCGCCTCACTGATTTACGTCAATGCTAAATGCGAGCGAGTGTTAGCAATATAAGCGACAGTTGCTCTCTCTCTGCTTTTTACAACTTTTCTCTATTTTTTTTTCCCCTCTTCGAATTTTTGGCCTCTATGCTTTCTCGACAAAAGCCCATCGAATGAAAAAGTGCGGTGCTTTCACCTCGTCCCCCCTCGCCCCTCGATCCATATGTTCTATATCAGTGCGTCAAATTATTATTATACCATCAACACTAAAATACGATATTCTCTCGGTAATATCTCGCGCAGGAAGTTTAGTGAAATTCTCAAGTTCCGGAAGTCTGGACGATTTAACCTCAACGAATAAGAAGATTCCAGTCGAGTGGCACAGTAACCAGAATATTAGCACAGCGAGGCTGGTCGGTCCGAGAATGAAATACTAGAGATAAAATAGTCAAAGCATTAATCAGAAGGCGGTAAGGGCGGGAGTCTCGCTATAAGGTTGTACCTAAGGGCGAGTGATAGAGAGAGAGAGAGTGTGGGAGAGGGGGAAGCAAGAGAGTGGCTAACGAAAGGGTGAGGGGTCGAATTGTTCTCAGGGCAATCGTGTAAAACATTATTCTAACTAAACTGTCATAAACGGGCGGAAATGAAAAGAGCTGCTTAATAGCTTATGTATGCAAATTCCAGGCGGCAGATTGGAGCGAGTGCTCTTTCTCTCCTTCCTTCCTTCTGCTTCTAATTCCACTTCAGTTACTGTACTTCTCACCCCCACGTGTCTCTCTCACTCTATCCCTCGCTCTCTATCTCTCTCATGACTACACTGCCTTTCCGTGGAAAGTGCTTAAAAAGGGGCGACGCTTCGACCCTAGACTATTGTAGTTTAAAGTTTCCACTTTAAATATATTTATAGTTTAAAAAGTCCTTAACGTAGCGTAAGAGAATAATGCAAAAATTTTGGAATGCCGATTTAAAAGAAAAAATAATTAACAAAATTATCGGTCGCTGAGAATTTTTGAAAGTATGAATATTCAGCAACGCAATCAGCAGCGGACCCAACAATTTATAATTTTAATAAACCTGCCACTCTTGGGCCCTAACCTCAGGCCTATACTTTCCACCCTCTACAAGGTGTCCCTCTATACTTATCTCGATGGAACTAATGAACGACCGTACAGAGCAATTAATGCGACAAAGCGTGCGATGCGAATAAATTGCAAGAGCAGCGTCTCTTACGATGAGCTGAAGTAATTTATCCATGGCCTGTGCATGTACATGTATACACATAGCTATCTTGCAATACATGTATACCTACTAGGTCAGTAGTCGAGGATCTATGGCTAAAGAGAATTTCAGAGTGAGCAAGTATAATAATAATAGTAATAATAGTAATAACAATAATAATAATTGTATGCAACGTACAGTCTGTCGAGGTTATTGCGACACGCTTCGCCATCAGTAGCGTAATTAAAGTGACAGTAGGGCGTGGGACCCTACATAATACTGTATAGCTATGTGAGAAAGTGTGAGAAGGGGTGTATAGGACAGGGGGTAGGAAGCAGGAGATGAAAGTTGCCCCGAAGGAGGATCGCTCCTCAATCCGGCTTCTTAATCCAATTAACGGGAAGGAAGTGAACCCCCATCCCAACGGCCTGGGGTTAACCCGACAACCGAAAAGCCGCCCTTGTATCGAGTTAGGTTCATCTTAAACAATTCCATTTGCATAGTAAATAATCAAACAATTCCTTTGACATTTAAATAAGACTACCCTGCTTCGCGAGAAGAAAGGTTGGCGCGAACCAGGGTATTTGAATTATATATATCTATACATATAAAGACGTATAGACTGTCAGTAATTTTGACGTCGGTCTGTAATTTTCCTATGCGTCAATTGCCAAGTAATAATTCTTAATTGGTTCCCGGTTTCATTAACAATTAAAAGAAGCCCTTTGAAAATCCCTTCATTTTCAAAGGTTTTTTTTTTATCTTTCAAGAAAGAAAGTGGAAAGGTAAGGAGAAAGTCGTCGAATGTAATGATAAATGAAAAACATGTATTTTCACATAAAATAGATGAAGGGCGCGAAGGGAGATTTAATTCGATGCGTTTCTATGGATTACGTGATTCCGCCATGTGTATTCTTATTTATGAAATTCAAGGAGATTCGGTCGTACATGGAAATCTACTCAGTAGCAGCGGTGTATACGTATTATTGTGCCTCATGGACTATTGGAACGTGAAACGTGGTTGCGTATTAGATGGGCCGGCTGGTTTCGAAGGGATTCCTAAGGTTAAGGGTGAGCGTAGAATAAGGGTGGTTTTGAGGATAAGGTCATTATGCAAAAGAGATGGTCAGTCCGGTGATCCTGGGCCCTCAGGATGGTCAGAGGTCGCCACATTCAGGACATCTTGCGGTCCCCTATTGTCCTATGGCGACAAGCCCGACCCCTGATTGATGCCTCGCCTTATTGAAAACAATATCCACAAAGTACCATGCGCGTGCATTTCGCAACCCCCAACATCACAAGAACCACAACCACCCCCTGGTCAATATCCATACTGCAGCGAAACCATCAAACCATTCGACTGCCATCGTCTTCCACCGGAATCCCGTTATCGTTCTTTTATTACTTTTGTACAGAAACCAAAGATTTTATTGAAAATTTTCCAATACTTAAATATACCCAAAAACTTACCACGTAGCTATCGATAAATGCGAATGAAGATGCCAGTCGTACAGCTGCGTCTATCGAACAAACATTAGAAAACCACAAAAATGTCCACAAGGACCAGAATAAAAATACAGTTTCAAGGTAATGGCTACTAACAATAAGATTCATCCCGGCCCATTCCAGTATCTCGATCTGAGATCGCCATGATTGTTATCAAATTCATGACGGCGGTGCGATCGGCTTAAGGGGTGGCTCGTAAAAGGTTCGAGATGACCCTCGTCCTCCGGAACTCTTACGGGTAGCATAAGGGGGCTAGGGGTAGGTACGGCCAAATCGAAAAAAAGTGATAGGAATGAGGGCTAAGCGGAATAAAAGGAGTCAGGCGATGCAGCCCAAGTGAGGGCTGGCGAGTGTACTGCAGGGTTATGTCGGATAGGGCATGATGATGCTTGGAGGAAAGGAGGGGCGGGCAGGGGGGGGGGGTGAAAAGGTCCCCGTGTATTTCTGAAACTGGCTATCGAATCGCACGGTAGTATCGTAGGTGCGGATGAATCATTTATCGCGGCCATAACCGGCCAGTAGGAAAGGGCCGGCCGGACGGTCAGTTTTATGCGGCGCAGTAGAATTTGATCAAACTTCGTTTTGCGGCCACTCGGGGAGCAATAAGCGAGCTGGCTCGCCCCTAAAACCCCAGCCCCGAAGGCCTCGTACTCTAGGCAACTGATGAATCAGCCCTTCGAAACCTACCCCTATGATACTCTTACTATTACTCCTCACTCTTACGTAGAGTACAGTGCTCGGCCATTACACCTTCCGGTAAATAGAAGACCCATCCCTTGCCGCGGGTTACTAATCCCCAATGGTACCTCAATTAACCCCTAATTACTCCTAGTACTTACTCCATTACCCATATTAGTGCAGGTCTGCGACAGTATAGTGTTGCAGACTAAATTTGCGGATGCTGAACGTTTTCTGTGATTCGTCGGGTGGAAGATCAATGTTCACGACATACTTTCACGTAGCTAATTAGACGCAGTAATTAACCACATGACCGAGAATTATATTGTAAGTGTCATTAGAAAGTAAACATTAGTAGGTAAAACCGTATAGAAATAGTAAACAAATGCAATGACGTTTTATATAATTTAACATACTGCCTGAGCAATTTACAGCAGAGCTGCTATATATTCTCGTATCAATGTTTAGTATCAGCAAGATTAATAGGCTCTTTTATGAATTATACAATTAATAGCAATTTACCACTGAACGTGTTGCTACAAGCTTTACGGTATTCAATAATACCGTGCACTTTACCACGCGACTACCTACCACTTCTACTTCTAGCATACGTACGGCCTATCGTATAAACGGTGCGGATAATATTGAGTAATAATTTCCAATGCCAAGAAATAACTTGTCCACTGCAAGGTTAAGTCGCGAACAGTGTAATCCTCAACAAATCACACGTGGGCTTTCACCAATAATAAAATAAAATTTAATTGGAAATCGTATACATACATACTTTGTAAGCAAAATTCAATTTAGGGTCACGTATGGCTTACTAGAGGCTTCATTGTTTTCGATCTGTCAAATAGACACATCGAACTCGTGAACCGACTATAGATTGTGCTATTACTTTATAATAAACTGTTATTAAGAAGCATCGCTAACTTCGGATATGTTAAAGTACATACGAGCCCTGTACTGTACGCAGCTGTGGACTCTATTTTTGTGTGTACGGACGAGTCACACAGGTTCTTACACGCGAGATCGTTCATCATACACGCGTCGTTGTAGCTCAGGTTCCTCGCGGACAATTTAAGTTTCTACAATATAAACAATTTGCGATTTTATTCATGAAATTTTCACACGTCGAATAAAAATAATAGGGAGAATGATCTACTTCTTCAAATATCCAGTTTCTTATTCACCGTTTTATACGGATCCAAATGCGTTGTTCAATTTCGCAACTGGATATACGAGACACGAAAACTGGATTCACGAAATCGTGACACTTGACCTCTTGCACAATCGCCAACGAATGTTCCGGTTTCCTTCATATCCAAGCAAACTCATTCCTGTAATAATCTCGTTATACGATTTTATACAACCATCCAGTTTTCAGTTATAAATTCGGTCACTGCGACGGCACTGCCATCTGGAATATGCAGCGTACTTGTTTCACCAGCAAACGTATTATCACAGTATTATGAAAATCCGTTTTCTAAGGCATACGGTGAAATCCTTCAGTTCGATAACTCGTCGCACCGCGGCGCCACCGTCGTTCCGCTAGATTCCACGTCCACCTCAATTCCTTCCTATTCTTATTTCGTTATTTCCATTTCTTACACTGCATCCAGTGATGTCTTTTCGAATCAAACCTGATAGCGCAGCTCCTCTCGCTTGTCTCCGTATAATTGGTTACATAAACTGTTAACATGGCGGCCCGCGGGGCTGGACAGCAAGCAGTTCATCATCTGCGAGTAATATAAACACCGGAACGGCCCGACCGCTGTACCTTCCACCTTCGTGAACGGACACCAGCCGCGAAACTAATGGCCCCATGTGAACGCGCCAGGCTCGAATTCGAAACCCACCGAGTTGTCCGCTAGGTTCACGCAGCTGGACTCTTACGGGCTCGTTTGCATCCTGCTCCCACATTATTCATCACATCGGGTCCCGATACTCTAGAGATGTGGGTCTTCCTGGCTTCTTTGGATTATTAATAGTCAAAGCTAACAATACGATTGAAAGAATATTTTGCCAATAATTGTTAATCTTTTATCGCATGGATACTGAAATTTTGTTTGTTTCACTCTGTGAGCGTACAAAGTAAATATACAGATATTTTTCAATTGGCAAGAACAACGTACGTGTGTGTCTGAAATGAAGATATTGTTATATGTATTGTTGTGCCTTTGATGCTATTCTTTAGCGGTAACGATACGATTTTCTTGTAGATACAAGGAGATCGAGCAGCGCCAATTACAGCGCTCCTGTCGCCAGACAGGCCAATTAAGTGCGAATCCTGAATATTTCCCCGCGAGAGCGCACTAACGTCGGAATTTCGCAATAACCTACTTGATCGTCGGCCAAGGCAGCAAAAGAGTCACTCGGCAAACTCGTTTATTCGTCTCGTTACGTGTCAGAAAAGCGCGAGGACACGTCCCTGTGCACTCAGTGCCGCGAGGTCGTCCAAAGGGAAAAGTAAAACTGTATGATAACTTATGGGAACAAAAAAAGAACAGACAGCAAAGTACATTAAGATCCTAGCTCGCTTACACACTCGCCCACTGTAAGAAAGAAAAATATCCGTCAGAATGTATGGGGCCCGCTGCGATGGTACGTACACCCCTGGCAAGCACGGGACAGATTAATCAGCGTCCGATTGCACGGTGCCGGCCTCGTATTACAAATCTCCGCCGACGTTCGATTGTAGTTTTCAATTTGTAACGTTTACGCGGTGCTGCGCGAGTGGGGTTCCTTTTTTCCCCGCCACGCCCCGCCACCTCCGCGACTCTATGGGATACTATTTGTTTTGGCCCTTTCATTAGTCTAGGGAGCCACCATCGCTTGATAAATGCCGACATTCGGATAGCTCTACGCGCCGCCAGACGGATCTTCCTGGTACTACGTTAAGCTTTAAGCTCCTAGCTCTAAGCTCTAAGCTTCAAGGTGTGAGAGACGCGCACTAGTCGCAACAGTTGTACCAAGCAAGAAAATTCATATCCATTATTGGCTGACACGACGCGCGGTGTCTTTGGCGTATACATTTTCGTGTTAAAATGTTCAGTGTATTTTTTGAGACAGCTGGTGTTGTCTGCGATAAATTAAAAGAGAAAGGAGAGTTTAATTTTCCATTTCTTCCGGCTGATCTACGTGGATTTCAATTGGCTCAATAAATATCGCGTGATTTTCGAGAATAGTCAGTAGACGAAGAAACGGGATTTTAATGGGCCATACGTGGGTGGCCCATGCTAAGTAATGGTCGAAGGGACACATACGGGAGATCCCAGGCAATTATTCACACCCGATGCACGGAATCCTGCGGTTGCCTACAGTATAAACTCCTAAGAGGATCGGACTACTCGTATAAACCTCTCTTACGTTGATAGGATCGGAATTTTCTGACGTCTCAATTAGTCCTGCGAAATGAAGATGCTCATTTTTCATCGAATCTTCCTCACTCAATCAAAACCAGTAAATACATCCGAGATATGTGAAATTAAATGAATTTTCAAAATACCTCATTTTATCACAAACAAAAGAAATATATGGCATAAGAGCATCTAATAGGTATACATATGTATACACAATTGAGTGACTGTCTGCACCTGTCATTGACCAAACAAGAAAGTTTGAATTTTCCCGCGTTTCAGGTATGTACATGTATCCTACAAAACACATCGTCAATAATGAACAACAACGCACGAGGCTCTATATATATATATAGACAAAATATTAACACATTTACCACGAAGTCTCGCCAATAACAAGTCCCGTGCATTCCTTCAGGAAAATATGTCCTTTATTCCAGTCGAGTCAGAATGTTATTAAAGATTCAGGATTGCGTACCCGGCAGGACTCATAAAGCGGGGGCGGTAGACGATTCTTTAATTTGTTTAAGCGATGAGCGAGGGTTCGCCCAAGACGGTAGACGACATAAAAAAACCGTAAAAACTTGGGAGAACCTACCTCTCTCACTCTGCACTTTCCTTCGACTGGCAATGGTGGTTCCTTGCTTCATCCTCCCCGCGTCTCATACTGTATAAAGATAAGGCATACATGCGCTAACAAACATATGCCGCCTAAAACACGGACACTCGTATATGCGTATACAAGTGTAGGAGACCTTTCCATTCTTTCTTTCTCTTCATCCTCTTTCGTTCCATATGTATATTCTTTCTACCTATGAGAATCTAGTACGTTCAAGGCGACCGAGATGATGCCTCTTTGAACAGATGCCATCCTTACCTTCTGTATACATTGAAGTTCACTATACTCTATCACACTATAGTGCATTTCACTATAGTCGACACTGTGCCACGCATCGACACCTGTGCACTCGGCCAGGAACGTTTAACCTCAAGCAATGTAGCATGCGAGGCACGCAGAACCGGCCAATAATGAGCAGCTGTATCGACGCTAATACGCCTAAGAGTAATTGATACGAATCCATCATGCCTAACCGATAAGTGGTGAAAAATTCACGGATTTCTCCGTGCTTTATGCGATGTAATGTTTAAAGGTTCATAAACCTTGGTATATACAGTTATACGTATATAAGCCAGAGAAGTCTTCCGATAAGCGGAATTTATAAATTGGCAAATGTTCTCTTTCTCCCATCATTTCAGAACTACGTATCTTTACACAGTACACACGTTTGTGTATAATTGTTTTCAATGCCATCGTAATATGTAACTGCGCTGTACGGTGTCAAGCTACCCTACAGGCTGCGTCTATTCGATCTCCTCGGAATTCCGATCGATGGCGAATAATGGCGCACCATAAATAGAACCAGCGAACAAAATAGCCCGTTGATAATTATCGACGACGCGAAAAATCCAGCTAGGAATGCCAGTCTCAGCACCTTTAGGCATGAAGCGTGCGACCGAGGCAATTACCTTGGTAGGCGTGGAGCACTGGAAGACAATTTAAAAAGGGTACCCGATCTGTGGCTAATGTGTGTGCGTGCGTGTGTGTCTGTATTTGTGTGTTTATATATACTTACGTATATACATATACATATGGTGTGCTAAAATCAATTTCAAATATCCAATAAATTGGCGCTAAATGATTAGTCCTATTTAAGTTTCTATCGGAATTCCTTTACATAGATAAGTCTACGACTATTCCTGTACTTCAATCAAGGATCAAACCGTTATTTTCTGCTATAAAGTATCGGCAATGGTCGCTCGTCGATTGCTTATTAGTTGCTCATCAATTCTTGTAATTTGTATTGAATTGATATGGGGGTAGATACACATGTATAGTCATAACGTATACTCAAGAATGAGTACTGTCATGACAAGCAAAGTGATTGCAGAGGGTAGTTATATCGGTACAGTATACGTCATATAACAGATATTATACCGTTCCGTATATACAGTCTCTTTCATTCACACCAGCCGTCAATTTCTCTCGCCTTTATTCAATCCCTCTGGCTACAGAACCAGCGGTATTTCACAAACTCATAAATCTAGAAGCAAATAATTGCTCGGCTCCGCTCAGTCAGATCGGCGCTGTTGATTTAGCGGCGTTCAGAGGTCACGCGACCTCGAGCGCACACTCGTACCATCTGGTTGCACGATTCTTACCGTACGGTTCCCTTCTGGTTATGATCCATGGTTTTTGGAAAAAAAAAAAAATTAAAGAGAAAATGAAGAATAAAGAAAACCACGAAATATCTCCATTGCCAAGATGATGCTGTAAGGTAGTAGGTACTCTGGACCATTTCTGAGAATTCAAGAAGGATCAGTGGTCAAGTTAGACCACGTGTCCATGTCCATGGACACGCGCATGCGCACTGTGTCCAAGAGAACAGAAAGTCGCACGTATATTTCTTGACCAAGCGTGGCGATGCCTCTTCTCCTTCTCCTTCTTCTTCTTCTTCTTCGTCTTTGTCTTCGTCTTCTTCTTTGAGAATTTTATTATTTCTCTTCTTTATTCCTCGTCTTCTTGTGGACTTGGCCGACGTAGGTCCTGTCCTCCGGTCAGGAGTTGTTTAACGAACGTCCGCGCCGCCGACGTCAATATTTGTGATGCTCGAGCGCACTTCAGGGCCGGAGAGCATAGTGAATAGAAAAGCGCCGCTTGAGGTGTGGGTATTATTATCCGTATCGCGCGCGTGATAGAAGTTCCGTCTTACACTTGTCCACTCGAGTGAAAAGGCTGCTTCTTCTTCTTCTTGTTCTTCTTCTTCTATTACTACTGGGGAGTTAAGCCACTTCAGCGCTTAAGATGGCCACTTCTGCTTCAGTGAGAAGAAGTCGCAGTGAAATGGAGGGAGGCCGCGAAGTGGCAAAGTGACACGCGAAACATCACTGAATGAATGTCAAGTGATACCGAATGAATGGACGAGTAGGTTTGTCTTAGGATTTTCTTGTTCTTCATTTTCTTGCCTTTCCAACAAGGCAGTATAGGCAACTATGATGAATATGCTGACAATGAGAGATGCTCTGCATAAAATCACATAGACCCGCAGCCCTGGCGGTGGTCCGGTCTGTTTTGCACCAGCTACCTGCAACCACCTTTTGACCTACATATTCCACCACGAATGGCTTTTATCACCTGATAGATAATATATTTTTTGAATTAGTCATCATCAATGAAGATATAAAGTATTTGCTGCTCCTACAATCCTTAATAATTTTTCATATTCGCTACATCTGCATACATTTCTGAAATAAAATTGTCACTACGGAAATTCTCCATAATAGTTTTCAGTTTTCTTACTGCGCACGAAGCAATGTCCTTAGAAAGTATAGATATAAGATATTCCAGAATAATTCCGACACCCGTTACACCAGCGCTGCTCAGCTCCCTGACTCGCTAACGTAGATGTCAGCGAAGATAGGATCTCCAGTGGTCCAGAGTTCTCAGGTTACTTCTGCACCGCGTGTTGCCGGGTTATACCACACCGCTACGAATTCATTATACATCTTGTAGGCACGCTTTTGGATTCTCTTGGCATTTATTCTGTTTTTACTCTTTTTCGAAAATTCTCCCCTTATCGTCCATTAAGACTGTTCAAAATCGTACGGTGGCCGTAGCATTATCCGAGTTACCGATGTTCGCTATCAATTTTTCATTTCAATTCTCATTGCTGTCCTTTTTATAAATGTTTATCCTTAACTTGAGTGATCATTGACGAATAAAGTGACTGATACGTAATGGAACCACAGGAACTCTTCCTCCATCAAGTACCTTTTCGTTCCGGAAGTCACCTCACGTCGCGGGCAGTTCATTCTTCACTCTTAGAGGCAGACGCGCGGAAGCGTAGACCGACGACGACGACGACGACGACGACGACGCTTTTATAGAGACTGCCTTCTTTAATGCCGCTGACTTGAGAGCTGACCGTGGTCTGAACCGCTGCAAGAAGCGGCGCTGCCTTAAGAGGATCCCGCCGCTTTCCTAGTAAAACTCCGATTCCAGTGATCGATCCACGATCTCCATCGGGAGGGATATATATATATATATATATATATATATAATGCTACAATACAGAACACAGGTAAATTGTTTCAGAGAGCAACAACACTTTTAGAAAATTTTAATGGAACCATGTCTTAAGTTTTTATTCTTCTAAATTTTCTAATTGCAATTACGAGAATTCACAATCGCTAAGTCAATTGCTGCTCTAGTTGAATTACAGTATAGCAGAGGTGCAGTATCACGCGCGATATAGCAGAAAACATTTTACAATGGCGATTTGCCGCTAATGCGTTCTAAGGTCGAAGTATCTCGATATTGCATCCTCGAATGACCGCAGATGAGTTTTACGAGTTGGCCGAAGCACGTCGCGACGAGCCGCGTCTGCACGACCCTTTACGGCCTTGAAGGGTTGGGCCCTCGAAGACCCGCAGTAGAGGGTTGTAATTGATTACGCCATTATTAATACTCGGACGTTTTATGGGACATCCGAACTGCTTCATCAGCCTTACGAGGTTTCAATTAGCGCCTGCCGTCGCTCCAGTAATCACGACCAACTTTCCGAACGTCGTAAAGTCCTAACCTCAAAATGCAAAAATCAAATCCCATTAAAGAGACTCTTATCGAATCGTCCACCTATAGGTATTCAGAATTCAAACGAAACGTATGTAATTGTCATATGCGCAATTGACTTTTCCTCATCTCTATTATAGATCTCAACGAATCCTGCACTTTTACGATCATTAGAATCGATGGGATTGGATCATCAACCAGGTAAAAAACAAAGGAGAAAGAAAAACAAAATTATACGATCGGATCGTGGGAATAGAAAGCGCCTAGAGGTAGGTAGGTAGGTAGGTAGATACTTGCGTTTACGCAGGCATTAACGTATCGGCACTCCGCGAGCCATTAGTGCGTCGAAGCAATTTACAAGAGTACCTCGTAGCGAAGGTGGAAATGGATACGAAGGTGGTGCTGGAGGTGCTGGAGGTGCTGAACGTGGCGAAGGTGATAGAATCACAGAGGAAAGAGGAGCCTAAGGACGATGCCAGAAATATGCATAGATCGCAGGTAAACTTAATGGAGAAGAGATGCCACTAGAATCATTAGAATCAGATGGGCTGATTATAAAGGCACATAAGGCCCATAAAGACTAATGAGTCAGACCCATTGTGCCCGAATCGTACCGATTGGGGCCTTGTGGATTCCGTCAATCAATTTCGTATCGTTCACGTAAACAACGATGGATCCTCGAAAGCTCATGGAAGTCAAGAGCTTCTTTTCTCGCCAGCCGGCACTCGTGTTTACCCGGAGTGTAAACAGCAATGAAGTCTCTGGAGTCTTTAGGTCCTTGCACGAAGTCTTTTCACTATGCGCACATGCATACGGGTACATATGTGACTCTCTCTCTCTCTCTCTCTCTTTCTCTTTCTCTTTCTTTACGTCTCCGTTTACGTTTACGCCGCTCGTGTATCGGCATGCCATTAATTACGTTTATTCAACTATACCAATATTGATACCGACCTAACCTCACTTTAGAGTGAGGAGACTCTGCTGACATCATCATGTACTACTCGATCCCTATTTACCATAGCCAGGCATCGCTATAACCCCATCACCTTATATCCATTGTATAATCACCGTAGGGAGTATTATCAGTATTATTTTTTTAGCCGATTCTCCGACTCGGGGCAGTCGTATCGACGTCAGTTTAAATTTAACTAAGAATTAAATGCCCAGTCCGAACGTGTGATTGGTCGACGTGGCATTTAGTCCTTAATTAAATTTTATTGATGCCGGCACAAATGACCTTCAGTTTTATTCACATTCGAATATTTAAAATTTCTTAATTTTCCGCATTTTTTTTTTAGTTTTTCAATTTGAAATTTATCGTGCGCCGTGTAGGTATAAGTTTTTGACGTTAAGCGATTACCTCCATTTATAATACGTGAATCAAGGGAGAAATATCGTTTACGTCTGGTAACCTGTTCGTGTTACAGTTGTTACCCACTTGGGCATGGTATACGTTGTACCTACGTAGGTACCTCGGTATAAAAAGATGCGCTATCAGACTGGCACGTAGTCGAGAACCAGCTATGCATATTATTATCGGCCCTAGCCAACTAATGACGGCCCGATCATCCGACTTGTTTATGGCTGCGGTTTGCCCGCGATCCCCCCTGCGTAATTAATTTAACCCGCGTTTTTTTCATTAGCTGATCGCACTGCCCTCTGTTGATCGTATTGCGGACATAACGATAATTTTACCCGACGTCCAACTCTACCGGTATATTTACCAGTAAAACGCCACTCTCATTATTGTTTTTAATAATAGTACCACAAGTACTATGATAATAATATCCCTTTTTTTTTCATCGAGAAAAAACATTGGTCGATTATATTATTATTTGTTGAGTAATAACCTCTTTGGCGGTCTTTTAAAAAAATTTAATTGGATAGTTACAATTTTTATTTGCTGCTTATTGACACGTTAATATTTCTTGTGGGTTTATTTCTGTTTCATTCGTTTTCTCATGTGCGATTTGACTTGGACTATTTTTCATGGTGTTAGGCTCACTTCCTTAGTGCTATTAGTGGCGCTTCTACTATGCTTTATATAAAGCACTACTATGGCTATTATGGGTAATAGTAGGACTGTACCAGCACTGTGCTCTGCCTTCTTCCTAGGATAGATTGATATAACGAAGCGTGAGTAAGTAAAAGCAGGCGTGCGGAATGACCGGGAGCCGGAGATGATCCAGTCAACTGTTGTTTCGTTGGAGAATTGAAAAAGCTAGGAGATGGGTGGAAAAGCGTTTCAATCCTCGTAAGGCCGACATTCGTATGCGTCGCGTTGTCCCGCTGTATTGGAATAGCATGAAACAGGAAAATTTCGCAGTACCATCGAAATCCACTTCCGGTATTGTTTCCACGTAGAAAAGCGAAAAAAAAAAGATAGATCGGCCTTTTATCGTTTCAGCTATTTCTATAAAAAAAATCAATACACATACACGGTGTCTATCCTGAAATCGGTATTCCATTAGAATGTAAAGAAAAATCCCAAAGATCTCTTTTCTCTGTTCTATACTGTTAAATTTTTTCACAGCGTTACGAAAAGTGAATAAAAAAATTAATTTGTGATATTCCGAAATTGACACTTGGAAAATCCTTGGTACTTTTCAAAAAATTGGAAAACCTCATAAAACCCTAAGAAGCGCATTGGCAGTTCAGCTTTATACTAATCAGTATGCGCCGCCCAGCGTCCGTCGTATTGGCGGTCGATCCAGTTCTTTTATGACGTCAGAAAGCGCAGGTGGAGTAGTCACGCATGCGCACTATATATAGACTAGTTTACCTGAACCCTCCGCGACAAATCCCATACTTCTTCCGAGCTGAAATAGCTCCGCTTTCCCAAAGGAGCAATTATAAAATCCAGACGCGATTCCTCAATCTTGTTTCGTTGCCAGATTCAGCCGCCAGATGTCACTTCTATGTACTCCGTCTCGAATGTGCTCAGATACTTCTTTACTTTTGATACTTGAACCGAAGTGTGATCCCTCTTGGTACATTCGCACCGGCACGAAGCGTCCCAGGCGCGGATTAAGCAACGCATTAACGCTTGTAGGCGACATTAAGACGAAACTTTTAGGCTGCTTGAACAAAGGGAAAGAGAGAATGTTGGTAAAGCGGGCGCGACTGGCGACATCCTAATGGCGCCACTATGTAAAACCAGCCTTAGTTGTACTTTATAGTAATCCTGATACTTAAAGAGTAGATCGGGCGTCTCTAAAATATATTTCGCTGTGGCAAGGAACCGCAGGTATCGTATAATTTTTTAAAATTAATCTGACAATGTCATATGGGTTTCGCGATATTATTGAAAGGTCCAGAAATTGCAACTGGATACTTAAGTACTCCCACCCAGCCCCCCCCCCCCCCGTCTTCTCCCATGATTATGAAAGTTTCTCTCAGGGATAGGAACGGCAGTCCTACCCAGAAGTGGAGAGTCAGGAAGATCCGAGGCGTGGATGACTCCCGACGGAGTGATTCGGTAATGAAGTCCCGGTTTTCCCGCGTTCCTGTCTACCTCGCGCCCCATCCATTCCCTATGCGATCCCACGGGATAGCACATTACTAGATTAGACGGGGTCCTTTGCTAAGTGCATCGGGACCACGCTACCTTATCTAAGGTACATATGTGCTCATACAGATCCTGACAGGGCGTGTAGAACTTGGAAACTTTATGTAATCTTTGCCCTTAAATTTGCAGAGACCTTATCCTGGAATTTTGAAACATCCTGCACGACCCGTAAAGTTTCTCTACCGCGGCTGTAGTTACATTATCCTAGAGACTGTCCTTCCGCGCACATTTTACTTTGTTTTTTCCTCCTTTCAAAGGCAACGTGACTTTTCATGTAAACGCGAAAATTTAATGGAATTATCCACTGTCCATTACGGAATATTCACCTTTCTCTCTCTCTTTCTTACTCATTGCACAACTTCTCATTGCCCGTTACTCTCTGGTTCATCCTCTGCCTCCAGTTCCCGACGTGATTGCTGGATCGCTGAATTGCTCGACGTAATTGGACGCACGACGTACGTGGAAGATCGCGACGTGTAATTCCACGTGGCCGCAAACCGCCCTCTTCTAGCGCCAAGGTAGACCCAATGACGGCCACGGGACTATCAAAAAATAGAGAAATAAAATGAAAAGCAGTCATGGAAAGACACCAGAAATAGAAACTAAAAGATTCGTGACTATTCGTTGTTGTCACATGAAATTCGCCGTAAAACAATTCTTTAACTAACGCCACAGAGTATGAATTATTATACGTATACGTGAAAGGATAGAAATAAAAAAAAGAATCAACATCAATAAATTCATCGCTGGACTAGAAATACGTCGTGGGAAAATCCTACGTTCATACGCTGTTGTAGAAATTTCACAAGTACCGGAAGGGTACAAATTGAAAAAAGTACCTCAAAGCTATAATTTCATCAGTGGCCACAAGGCCGCCCCTTTCTATCACCAGAACGCTCCAGCAAAGAGATCCAAAAGTGTGCAGCAAGAGTTGCCAAAAAGGTGCAAGAAAAGGAGAAGAAACGGAACCCAAAGAAAGTTTCCGTGAAGATAAAAAGAAAATTGATCCTACACGAGAATCCGGTGCGACCCAAAAGGGTGCCGCTTCACGAATTTCCTATGGAATCAAAATGGAGTATAAGTCCATCGAAAGAATCACGACCGGTTCGCAGTAGTTATTATAATTGACGGAATTATATTCGGTCCTCGGTGTCCTCGTGAATTGGTACCTCCCACACAAGTATCGAAGTTACCTACATATAGAGGGAATCGCACGACCACAACATCCTCGATACCACATATGTACACGTGGGCCCAATATATACGCGTGGGTATGCGTAGAAGATGCGAGCCAGCCAAGCGAAGCCGGGCCCTCTCGAGCCGCCCCTGTAATCACAATTGAAGGCTATTTTCTCACCGCTCTGATGATGCACTCTGATGATGCCAGCCTGCCTCCTCGCGTATAACCTCATAGGATCATCTCCATGAGGTCCGTGGGGTCCGTGGGGTCCATAGACCCAGACCCTCCGACCACCACTCTCCTTTCCCGCTCCCATTTTTCTCCCTTATCCCTTTTCTCTTCTCTCCTTTTCCATATTTCCTCTTTTTACTCCTCTCTCTCTCTCTCTCTCTCTCTCTCTCTCTCTCTCTCTCTCTCTCCTCATCTCGTCTCTTCCTCTTGCTCTCTAGGACTTCCCTCTCGCACACGTTATTTGTATCTATTTATTTCCCCCACTACTTGGTTCCGGCTTCTACAGTTGTGCCGCTCCTGAGTAGAAATAAGTATAGGAGATGATGGACGCTCCGAGTAATTCCCTCTAATAATTGAAATATACTCGCGAGACCGCTCGCTGATGTTCCGCAACGTGCATGCGCGCATGTCCCGTGCATTTCTGGTTATACTTAGTTACGATCGCATAAAAATATTTTTTTTTTTTCCGAAAAATGGGACTTTGACTCGTCCTTTATTTTGTTGCATTTCTAAAGGATTTTAAAATATGGAGAACTTGATACGATTGTATTTTTGGTACTGGAGCGTGGTCACTTTTTTTCTTATATGTATAAGTATAGCTGTTTGCGAAGCGATTATTCTGCTATCTCCATAATTCAGTCGTTCTTAGCTTTTTTATTATTATTTACGAATTAGCTGAATAATCTTTTTTCCGCGTCCAGGTAGCACAGGTGTAGCAGGTTCGCCCACGTAAAGGTGGGTTCACACGCGGTAAATCACTCCTGGTATAATAAGCACCTCACGATCCGCTAACCCATGGTAGGATCGTAGACATCAAAGATTACTCATGCTCGTTAATGCGCAGTCCATTGAGAATTCGTTCCATTCAAAACTAGAAGATCGAGCTTATCGTCTCTTTTTTCATTGAAAAGTGAATCATAATTTTGCAAAAACTATAAAAATGTTTCCAAAGCGAATATTAGACATTTGAAACAAAAAGAAAGATCCGTAAAAGGGATCCAAAGTAAAGCCGCGTTCTCGTGTAAAAAATTGCACGCAGTTGTGTCGCCGGCAACGATGAAGTGCAATGGCGTCTCTTGATATCCTCTCAAATTCTTGACAAGAGCCGTGTAATTTCGGCCCATAAAATAACGGGCTACACTGCGGTTAGCGCGTCCCGTTCAGGGCCGGGAAGATCAAGGGCACTTAAAGGCGTGTTGTGGACGACGGGCCCACGGAAAAAATAATTAATTCCCATTTGTAATGAGAATGGAAGTGGCGATTATTCAGTGCGCCAATTATTATTGCACATATAACAAAAGCTTAAGAAAGCAGAAAAATGACTCTGGAACAAACTGCAGTCCAACGTAATCCAATGCAAAACTTGATGCGCGTTATAATAATTAACAAAAATTATGTAAAATGGTCAGACTCGCTGCTGTAAGTCAAAGGTGAAAAATGAAGAGAAAAAAAAGAAAAGCAAAGAAATAATATAAATAGTAAATCTAATGGAGGAGTGTGCGGGGTCACGCTCAGCATCTGGCAGTGGTGATAGGAGACGATAGCGATAGGGGTTGATGTAGTGGGTGGGTGGCCTCGGCAATATGCCCACGTTCATATATCACACGGGCTCCGGCCGACAAACTGGGGAAACCTGACCAGAAATATGATGTCATTTATATGGTAATACATCGGAATCCCGTCATTTAGATACTTCGATGATTAATACGTCGCCTGAAAGAGTCTCGGGGACTTTGGGACCATTTTTTTTATTCTTTTCCTTTTTCCTTTTGTATTTTCCTATTCGATATCGAAGAACAATGGGGAATGACTCGTCAGCAGGAAATGCATTGGATGAACGTTTGTGAAGGATTTATGAAGGGAATCGTTTTGAAATCCGTTTTGAAATCTCTTTAAATTCTTTGGAAACTCTCGAAATGTGACGGATGTTAATTGTTAAGCTCCAGCCGCACCACTTTGGTGCGTCGTGTTCTCAACATCCACACCACCCAATTTCCACCCCAACTTTTATCCTCCCTATGAGATACTCATTGGTATTCTAGAAAGGACACGGGACCATGCCACTTTATGAGAAAATGTGAACTTAATAAGAAAAGCCTTAAGGAGCCAAGATAGAGAGCTTTTGTCGCCCCGGCAACTTTCCACGGTCGCCCCCGCCAGGAGACGATAATACATTCAGATTTTGACGAGAGCCTTTTTCTTCCTCGATCGTCACACCCCCAAAGGAAGAGAATACCAGGCTCTTTACAGAAAATTTCTAGATACAGGCAATTAAGTTCTATGTGCGAGTTCATTTTTAATATGAAGAGAAAAAAATGAATGAAAAAATATATATATATATATATATATATCCGCATCCTCTTGAATCTATGCTTCAGTCCTTTGTTTGAACTGCCATCTAATGGTGAACTTTACCAACCAGCAGTACAAGCATCCTGCACGCGAGTGTCGGTAATACAGATTTCGTTCTTAGCAGCCGAGTACAAGAGCGAACAGAACGAATTCACCGACGGGCGGTTTGTACGGTGCGGTCCCTATGGTCGAAAAGAAGCACATGAAGTCACTACTCGCGAGTAACGTCAAAGTAATAAGTAATGTGAAGTGAAAAAATGGCGATTCCTCGAAATAAAAAAAAAATGTGAAAAACACAATTAAAAAAGATTCACGCGAGACAAACAATGACCGTCATCCATAGGAAGTGATTTCTTCTGGGCGCACGAGTGGAATAAAATTATTCTCTAATTCACGCGGTGTTTCAGTGACGGCTATTTTTATAATCGGAAAGGATCAATGTCCCTTTCACGAGTCAAACTTCCGATCGGCCATCGGTAGTACCTCGATACAAAAGGACAGCAGTAAAAAGCAGATAGTCGGAATCGATCGTGCATTCAATAAGCGATTCGCGTTTGTCGTAGCCGACAACTACTCGTGGTCCCATGCAGAAAAGCAAGAAAAATACAAGATACGAAAGAAGAGGTAAAAGAAAAAGTGGAGCAGAAAGAGCGTCAAAGTGGACTCCTTCTGTAATGAGAAAAGGGGTGGAGGGACAGGGGGGGGGGGGGGTCCTTTCATTCGATTCACCCGACGATCCGCGACCGTTTCAATTAGCACGCTGATGCCGTTCAATTTGCAAGAGCACGCGCCATTTTTCTATGTCCAGATACAACTCCCATTGAATTTTCAACTGTACTTCTTTGCAGAAAGCTTAAATCAGCCGCCCACGATAAATGAAATGTATTTTCGTTTTGTCTACGAAATCACTGTGTCGCGGGATCCATTATTCTCTAGAGAGAAATGAAATTTTTCTTTCACCTTTTTCTTCTCCTTTTACTTTTCCTCAAGATTGTACGCGCCGGTGAATCGAATGGGGATTTTCTAAGCCGACCTCTGGGACTCAATTAATTTACCATGATTAGGGGGTGGGGGCAGGGCGTGGTAGACTCACCGGCGACTCAAGACAATGCCCAAGAAGATCTCGGTAAACCCGTCTCACCCTCCCATCCCACCCACTCGACACTCTTCGGGCCTGCAAGAAAAGTCTTCTCCGTGGATAATCGTCTGACAGTGTCACGGTTCGTGCACCCGAACCTGTTATATCATCGAGAAACATTTGTGATATATACAAAGGTACCTCGCCGATGTGCCTCCGATCCAACGTCATTACTTCTATTTTCATTGTCAGTCACAATCTGCAACTTCTGTAACTCAATCAATGTTTCGGATTAAATCTTTAGTCGGTCCACGAGTCTAATGCATTTTTTTTTGACAGTTCGAAGACAATGCAATCCTTAGAAAATCACACACGAGGCTTTACGAAAAATCACGGAAGTATATGCTGAAATAGAAAAATAAAATATATTTTTAAATAACGTATAGTAACATAAGAACGACGCGAGCCAGTTGCTAGATACTTTGTTCCTTACGAAATGTAGAGAAAAAAAAAACATTTTCACTCGTGGACCGCCTATACAGTACATAATACATAGATCGAACCTGAGTAATACAAGTTTCTTGAATTTTTGATCCATTAAGTAAGCTTCTATAATAATCGGCAAAAATACTCCATAAAAAGTACAAGTGTCCCATAAGCTTTATAGAAGCGTTACGGTTGGTAAGACAGTAAAGTGGAAAACCGCGGCGATTTACTCCTTTTACAGTCCTACCTAGCTAGGCAGTAAGAGTCGCCATTGTGGATGCGTATCGTGTCGGTCGTTATGGATTTCAATAGAGTTTATTGTATGATAGACTTAGTGGAATATGGCAAAATATAGAATTACAAGGTATGCAGAACCATATATCTATAGAGATTGTATTTATAGGCGAGATATAACTGGTTAGGTTAGAGGAGCAGAGTGCGTGGAGTTCGTTGGGTTGATTCTCGTAACCGACGTTAATCAATGCGTCACGGCTTGAGGAAGCTTCTCGCAGCAGATCCTCCGGATCAGCTCGCAATCGTTTAAACGGTTCATTTTTTAGCATTTTGTTTTTACGAAATTGTAGCGCGGTCACGGATACGAACCGATTAAACCTTGTCCTAAACGATTATCAACAGTCGTGCTCAAAGGTTGCTGTGGAGGACGACCATTTTTTTTTTTTTTCTTCAACCTCCCCATCCCCGTCGAGACGTTAAATGCCGAAGAGATTTCCTCTCGAAGCGGCCATTCCATTTTCACACCATTCTACCCGCTTTTCTGTTTTACCGACCAAACTTTTCAACGGATAGAAACTTGACTTGTGACTCTCACGGTAGTTTATTTTTCGAGCCGCCATCTTTTTAGGAATTCCTTCCTCTTGGTTCTCGAATGCGTTCCCGTATCTCTGATTGTCAATGGGTCTTCGGAGGGCATAAGGCCCCTCACTTGGGGTACGTCCTACGTGAGAATTCACGGTACTTGGTGCACGCCTGAGCGAGCACCGCCTTTCTTCCATCCAGAACTGGGACCGATTGATCGAGAATGGGCCCAATCTGTATTGGATAAGAAAATAAGTGGATACGGAAAGACACTGTGCAGACGTGGACCTTTTCGTTTATTCATCCTTGTCTCTGTTTCCCTTTACAGAATTTATTCACAGATTATTTCTTGCCTCGCCCGACACTACGTTTACCTTTGATTATTAAAAATAACAATCAACGCGAGTAACTGTAATTGTCCGCGAAAAAGGCGGTCGCTCTCGCTGGAAACTGTCGTCGTCGCGACAAGAGGCATCGCGCTGAATAATAAAATAAATCGCGATTCCCCTCACCTTTCCCATTCCAATCCCCGTGGATGATATCACTGGACGAAACGTCATAGGACTTCGAATTACATAAGTTTGTTTTACGATAAACATTCATAGTCATGAAGACGCATTCTCATTAAGCGACTTTAATTATTCGTCGTACGATGGAGAAACCGTGGATACGTTATAATTTGAGTCACGAAGATCTTACCTCCCTCGATAATCGCTAAGCAGTCTCCATAATGTTCGATCACGTTACCGGCTACGCGTATGGGACTCCATGGAAACCCGCACGAAATCCAATCAACTGCAGGGGAATCTAGAAAGAATTAACGCTGACTCACAGGCCAATGTCGATCATCCCTAAAGGTCCGTTCACAACCCCCCACTCACGATCGACTATACTCACCCTTCACGTGTCTACCAGTCGTACACTGTTATCAATGTCCAACTGGATTCCAGGCCGTGTAAGATGAGCATTAAGCTCGGTTCACACGAGCGGATTAGTAAAGGAACACGGGCGGCATGTCGTTTACTGCTATAATAATAACAATCTGTATAATGAAGTCTTACAAGAAAGTAGCGGCGCCCTATTTAAGTTGCTTAGGTAAAGGATCCTATCTGATAACCGTGAAAATGGAGTCGGTATCTATTTACTGAAGGTGCAAACGAACTGTGAAAAAAAGGTATAGTCCCTGCATGGAGAGAGACGGTCGCGGTAACTCGGTACTGAAAGAGGAAATGAATAAAAAAATATATTTGTTACATTTTTACTGCACTACCATTAAAAACCGATTTTTTTTTTGTTATCGCTTATCGTTTTTGAGTAACAACGACAGTCTATATGTATAGCCATGAGAGACATAAACTGATATCTGTCATGGGCTGAACGTATGTCGTAGATTGTAAGTATATAGGTGGACGTACGTAATACGCGTGCTACGTGGATTACATGAAAATACGTACATGCATCATTCACTGCGAAGCTCCTTCATAAATATTCCCTACTTTGTAAAGAAAGCGGCGGGAAGAGCTACCGGAGAAATCGGCTGGAAAATGTTTAATGGCCAAACGACGCTGGCGCCATCTTCGCGATGGCAGAAAACCCGAAACTTTTGGTATTTTCATTTATTCTTTCTCATCTTTTCGTTCACTGTTTTTCAAAGGCAAAGGATTGAATCCCATATCTTTGGACCTTGCAAGATATTCTTTATTTATTTTTTCGAAAATATGAGATTTAATTATGAGCCACACTTTCGAAAACGTTAAACTTTTCCTATTTTTTTTTTTTTTTTTTTTTTCAAAAATCCCTTCTGTCTAAAGTTCTAATTCCGTCCAATTTCTCTTTGCTTCACATCTTTATTTTCCTATATGTTCTTCCTCTTTTTGTATCTTCATCTCGTTTCCGCTTCTCTCTAAAATTTTCCTTTCTCCTCATTCCCCAAAAATCCCTACCTTTCGAATCCCGCGACCCGTCCGTAGACTCGTATAGCTATTCCGATTCTATTTCTCATCCTTCTTTTCATTCACCTTCCTCTTCATTCATTCCCCTTCCCTTCCACATCCCTTCTCGTACCTCGTAACGTTCGCCCCTGCAGTTTAAAAAGCCATTTCGACATACGGGGTGCATCTATTTTTTTGAAATGGCACGCTTTACGGTCTCGCAAGACACGTTGAACCAAATTTTTGCATAGTTTTTTTTTTTTTCTTTATTAAAAGGAATTGGAATTTATTTAGTCTCAAATCCACTGTCATGTCCATTGACAATTATTGTAAAAAAAAAGGCATTTTCTCTCCGTAGTTCGCTGCTCCCAGAATGTCTTTACGTACTACTTAATTTCAATTTATCGACATAAAAGAGCACATGTCCTCTAAGAAAATATGAAATTGATGTAGCAAAGAAACTTGAATGTTTTTACAGGCACAGTAACCGCAATACCTCATCGTCAATCATCGCACTTCTATAACGCATTCCAATATACTCCGTATACGTATAATAATATATTATATACATCCATTATCTATCCCGTTTAAAATAACAAAGTGTAATGTACTTTACATGCTACGAAATAATCACGTACATCTACAATATCCACACCTATACCCATATACCTACATGTATATCCATGCTATTGAACTTATCGCGCGTAGTAATACACGACGGCGACTAAACGTTACGAAAGTAATTTAATTGCGACGCATGCATTCGTAAGATAACACAGGAAAGATACAAATTTTTATATAGTCTACTATAATATATTCGTGTCTGCTTTTTTATAAAAAGAAGCACAACGTCAGAAAACCGTAAAGTAGGTAGAGTCGAGCGACTCTATATTTCAAAGGAACATATTTTCGAGTCACCCTAAAATTTCGTAACACTCCCTCTCTACCCCAACCCCGTCCTCGTGAAGATCCCAGTAAAAGAGATTTTGGGGGCTTGTAAAAAGGGGCGAGACGCGAATGATCGCTTTATGGAGAGCAGTCGGTCGCAGTGTCTTCACGACTGCGACAAAGTCGACGACTACAACTTTCTCGGCGACTTCTCGCGATTAGCATATAAATGAATTGTCGTCAGAGCGAAAAGTCACAAAGTGTCGCGAGGCGGTTGCAGCTACGCTGGGACCATTAAAAGAATTTTGAGAACCGATTGGACGCCAGGGACCAATCGCAACGCTGTCGCATCGTCGCTTCACAATTTTTGTTGTTGTACGTATTTTCTTTGACCGTCCGATAACGTCGGAGAAAACCAATTTCATGCGAAGCAATCTTTGTCATAAAGCATCGTGAATCCGCCTTTAATTTTTTACTGATCCTCCTATAGCGGAATATACGAGTACATATTTCACTCATTGACAATCGAACGCTGCAAACGCGCCTTTAATTCTTTTCGATAAGATTCATATGAAAATGAATCACTGAGACTCGGGATAGCTACGAGAGTTTCGATATTGCTCTAAATATATATGCATATATATATATATATATATGTACGCCACTTTTTCATCCCCCATAGCTACACCATAAATCCACTTTCGATTATGTTATCTAATGGGAGTATTATGCAACATGATTGCTGGCTTTAAACTGCTGTCGCTGTACCGACAGCAGGGGTGTCCTCGCGATATTCATACGACGCTAAGGGATGATGGTGGTCCAAGAAGTAGGGAGGAGGTATTACTTTGTACTACATGTATACATATATACAGGTATGTGTATATGTATATACGTTAGGGTACCGCATGAAAATTTACCTAAGGTAAACTACACCCATTAGGACACCTAATTGGACCTAACGACAATGTAACTTTTCTTGTTTACGCGATTCGCATGAAAATCGCCATGAAGTTTAAACGCGTCGGAATAACCGCTGCCTGTGATAATGAAAATTTAAAGAAATTGAATATACAAAAATCCAGTATACTATAGTAATCAGATGTGCCAAATAGGTTAGAGTGAAATCGCGAAATGATTCCCTGTCCGAGAATCCTTAATTAAGCCCAACTATAAGCCCCATAGTTTTATTAACAATATCCCAATCTCAACTGTGAACATCCCCATTTGACTTTACACGCGCAATCGTCATGGGAATACATAAGAGCTACACTCTGTATGGCGGGTAGGTAGGTAGATACGTTGCTATGTCGCTACATTACTACTCGTATACGTAGCTACCTACTACGCGTACTGTACGATAATTAAATGTAGATGCACAAAGGGAGGAGACTGGATGTTTATACGCGGATTGAGATTAGGCCTCAGAGTTATGAAACAAGTTAAATCAGCCACGAGATTAGATCGTAGGAGCGTAAAACCAGCCCTGCCAGTTGTCCTCCGTGATACCGCGATAAGGAAATTCTACAGGCCAGTGAGGTTCTTAGTGCTTATTTTTTGAAAGGAGCTAGAATTCAAAAAAAAGATATCATTAGATAATGGAACTAATTTAACTAATGTATATAAGCGAGCACGCGTAGAGGCGTAAATGGATATTAAATTAACCCTCAACTACACACGTGCAGTCTCAAAAAGACCTAACTAATTTTATCTTTAGCCCTCCCGCCGAATTTGTCTCTACGTAAAATTTCGACGAATTAGAAAAAAAAAGAAAACTTACTAGATAATTATTACTTGATACTTGGTCATTAAATTTGTTCAAACCAAGGGAGGAGCAACGTAAAGCTCTACTTTTGAACTGCTCTATTCGTTTCAGTTGTCCTACAATCGAGCTCAATAGCTTGAGGCCTTACAGGCCTCACCTTGCAAAGTGTGTTCCTAGAGTTGGACCTGTGTAGTTAAGGGTTAATTATTCATATGTGATAGCGCCCGTGGCCTCACTCAAAGTCCAAGGAAGTGGGGATAAATTACGTAGGAAAAAGAAATAAAATGAAATAACAGTCGAGAAATGGGGGTTAACTTGCGTAAGGGTCAGCCATACGCGATCGAGTGTAAAGGTATTCGAAGGGCTCCCAGTTTCCCCTATGGGAGATTCAAGAAAAACTACCCTTCCAAAATCATTTTTGGAGCGTGGCGCGCGCTAGGGATATTTCGGCGTAGGCGCTCGCGACACCTCGTTTCCTTATCTTTAACAGGCCGTTACTTCTGCACTTCCTTTCTTGCTCTTATATAACGCTCTCTTCCTTGTGTTTTTATCTCGACACCCTTGGGCCACAGTGAATCCACGGGGTGAACCTAATTGGAGAATCCCCAAGGATATTTCACTCCGGGCGCACACTTTTCATCCGTGAGATATCCTTGGACGGGACTCTTTCTCGTTTCCCAACCTAACCTGGCACGGTGATCTTCATCAAAATATCTCGTTTTTATTTTTTTATTTTTTTTTTTTTACAAAAAAACAGTCAATCTATTTCAATCGCGTGGGATTTAGACCATTCAGTAAATAATCCCGATGGATATAAAAGGGTGCGAAGAGGAAGAGGAAATCGGTAAGAGGATGAAAAACCGGAAGCTGTCAGACATCGCGAGTGACATTGCCGATCCGATAGTCAATGTCGATCGGTTGCCTCATCAGCATATAGAGTGCAACAAAACAGGGAAGCACATGTCGTCCGCGAGATCATCAGTCAGGCTGAAGTCTCGAAGTCGCTGGGGTTGCTCCAGGGGGTTGTCCGTTGGTCGGTCCTCGGCCGGCCGGCCAATAACACCCTGAGAAGGGTGTCCCGCGATCCGGGAGCCACCCTGTGAAAAATGATCGGCCCTAAATTGCCCGCTCAGATGATAAATGTACGCGAGACTTGGGGTGTTTATATTCTGGGACTGTCCAGGTCGATGCAGATTCCCAGCTTCGTAGCTTCTGGCGACCTTGAGACATTAGCTTTATTTCATCCTAGTATATCAATAATATAAAAACTATATTAAATTAGTGCCGAATTTAATGTAATTTTGAACGAAATGCCGTGCGAGTAATCATCCAATTCGTTCAAAAGCAATTTCGAAAAATAGTGAACAATCTCGAATTAATTCGCATTGCATGTGTCGCAATGCATATTTTTTTTTTCATATATCGGCCAATATGCAGGTTGTCTCTTGTACAATATAAAATCCATTAATACTGTTTCCCCTAGTTGTGACGCAGTAGGTGTGACGACGTGTGCTCGTACAAGACGGCGAAGGGACGCAAGAAAAAAAAACCGTAGCAAAAAAAGGAGAAAGCACGTGCGTGATTATTAAACGTAGTGGACGTCATCGGGGAACTAAAAAAAGATGGGAATGAGAACACGTTAGGGTGGAGGCGGAGGAAATAAATAAGAGAGTGAATGAGTAGTGAAATAGCGCAAGCATGAGCTCTCTCTCTCTCTCTCTCTCTGCGTGTGTGTTTGGGGGAGGGAGGGAGAGAGAGAGAGAGAGAGAGAGAGAGAGAGAGAGAGAGAGAGAGAGAGAGAGAGAAGTGAAAAGAATCACAAAAATAAAAAATAAAAGGAGAACAAGTCCATTGATCAAATTAGTGAGCGACCTTGCCCATCCTGGGACTTACCCTGAACTAACTGTAACCTGGACTACAGGTCCATCCAAAAATATTACAGGTACCGATCGTATCGCTTAAACTCAGAGAAAGAAAACCCAGTAAGAGAAAAGGAAGAAAAAACATTGAAAGGACAAAAAAGATACGCAAGAAAAAGGTTCGAGAGAAAGCTTACGGGTTTTAGATGATCGTAAAGGCGAGAAGAATGGCGGAAAATAAAGTATCTGAAAGAATCCAAAACAAAAAAAAAGGGAAAGAAAACAATAGCGGGCACATAATATGGATCACGAAAATCGGTCCCTACCCTTCGTCCCCATTCCCATCCCCATGTCCCTCGTCCCCACAAAGGGATAAAGGGGTGAACTTTACGAGTTTCGGTTAGTTTCTGATAATTATCGAGAGAATCAGCAGCTTCCGTCGTTTTCCACCGTTATGGACCTCTTCTTTATATCTTCACACTGTCCCGGCCCTTGCCAACTTCGGAAGCCCAAAACATAAAAACTACTCTCACCCCCTGGGATCTTCTCAGAGGGTGACAGGCTATATTACCACCAGTGTCCCGTAAGGATGGCAGCTTGGAAGGACACATTCTTGAATATCGCACCTGAACGAGGATACAGTTATTCCAGGATTCAGTCAGGATCCATACAGCCTCTAGATCCTGATCTCTAGAGTGCTAAGAGAGATGTAACAGAAATATCCGTGCGGTAAAATCTCTACGGTGCTGTCGCAGCATTATTTATCTCAGGTGGTATCCTTACCGTTACACTGTTTCTCTAACGTAACATAGGGTGACGAGAGATTAAGATTAGACAAAAGAAAGATCAAACAATTTGTAGGTACAGCTTTTTATCTGTAAGCAACTGTAGCTGTGATTAGAATCTGACGTTATATCAATACTGTTCTAAAGTGACTAGGATTTAGATTTTTTTGAAGGACTATGGTCCTCGCTAAAATTCTATTATTATACTAATAGCCCGCGTTGCAATAGCGAAGGTGTAAGGTACAAGGTGGAAGGTTCAGAACTCATGCGGTTTTGCGGCTGGACGCTTCGATGATCCACGTAACGAGGAAGCAAGAAGCAATCTCGGACACATAACTCGACTAGCCTCTTTTAACGTAAAATTTCTATATACTATATATTTATATAATGTATATTTCTATACGTACATACATGGGTCTTTGATATATATATATACAATAGAGCGTCATATAGCAGACATGAACTACCAAGATGTACATATAGAGGCATTTCGTACATAAAAGTACAATTGCTTGGTAATTCACGATTTCCTGCTGGCCATTCACTTCTACTTTTGCTTTTGCTTCTGCAGTTGCGCTTCTCTTTCGCAGCAGCTCCCAGCCCAACTCCTAATAGACATATCACCTATCTACGTACCGTCGTGGTCGCGCTTGCGGTCTCGGCTACTCCATTACTTTTTTTCCACATTTTTTATCCATTTCTTCCTCTTTCGTTCTTTCGCCTTTGCATCGGCAACCTCTTTGGTTTTTGCTCACAAATTCCAGAACACGTTCGAGCTTACTGCCGGATCGCGAGACTTAAAATGCCTTTAAAGTGTTAATGGAATTTGCATTCAATATTTCCTCAGCATCGAAAATCATCGTTTAGCAATGGATCTAACTAGCATACAAATGCTGTACCGTTTAGATATCGTGCACGTGTCTGTCCCGTTTTCGTGGTAATTTTCATGGGGGAACCAAAAAAGACCTTTTTCTTCTTCTTGATGGTATCTACAACCGACGACAAACCGATATCGTGTTGCAGGCTCAAAAAGAAAGACAGAAAGAGAAATAAAGAAAGAAGAATGAAGACGAACACCGTGTCCTGGCACCCTCGCCTTCCGACAGGCCGGTTAGTTACTGCCTCGACAACGGGGCCCGCAAAAAATCATAATTTAACAATTATCTCCGAGATCTTCTCCTGGCGAAGGTTCCCCGCGGCAGTTATACATTTCAAAACGTGGAAAAGAAAATTACGAGCTCGATGCGACTCGTCTCCTTATTCCACCTACCATCTACCACCTATTCTGGCAACACTCTACAACGAGGAAAAGACAATAATCATTAATAAGAACATTCGGAATCTCCTTAGTTTCTCGTCATAAATCTTCCGGAATAGGCAAGAATTGATAGCCACGAAAAAGAAACAGGAATTGATATCGAAAAGAAAAAAAAAAGATTATACTAAAAATTGATATCTATTCGGTAGACGAAAAAATTCTTTCTAGCTCGTTAATTCATGTACAAAATACATAATGGTCAAGATGGCAATGCATACGTGAACTAAAGAAGATCGTGCCCGATAGTCTTAACAAGAGTATACTAAGGATTTTCGAGAGAAAGTATCTCGTATGAGAAAGTAGGCTTTGAAAATCGATCGCTGGCGATTGCTCTAGATTTCGGACATAAGGCGCGGCCATTTGTGTGCGGGTAGAGGAACACTAAAAATTCCCTAGACATTGTACTCCGATAAAAGTAATCCTCCTTATATCAATTCTTACCTCGCCTCTCCACTAATGGACTATAGGCAAGTACCTATATACCTGACTACTTACCAATAAGGTAGATACCTACTACCTAGTAAAGTGCCTATGTATGTATATCTACACGTTGAGAAGCAATGTAGCCAATTCTCTGCCGTCGTATAGGTTAGATGCGTATAGGGTCCCTACATGCTCATAAACAAATCGGCCGCGTTTTATTGGAATGTCAAAGCTGCGTATTGGTATTCCTGCGGAGAACTGCCGAAAATATGTAGGGGCGCGAGTGGCATGCTAATGGCGACGCACATGAGGCTAGTGTCGGCCTCTCCTCTTCTTCGCATCCGGTTGTCATCGCTGGCGCCCAACGTATTCCTCCTAGAATTGCCTCGGCATAGGCACGAGATAGGTTAGACGGGATACGTACTGGGTAAGATATATATATATATATAAGCAGTATGTGTTTACAGAACCTGGAGGAAGGCACGTTATAGGTTAGGTTGCTGATTTATGGAGGAGAGAAAATTTTTCGCGAGATACTTTTTACCGAACAGATCTTCTTTTAGGAATTCTTCTTTTGCTTTATTGTTTTCTTTCTCCTTTTGCTCGCTGTAGTTTTCCTTATGTTCTATCGCAGCGCACTCTACCATTCGAGTGGACTTGAGCGATTGGCTATTTCACAGCACATTGACCAAAAAATCTGCCGTCGGCATTCGCGGCGCATTTATGCAGTGGTGCATAAATATCATCCCTTGACAATCTTAAATTTTGTCTACTGATGTGAAATTCTCTATACGTAGACTGGATATCAAAGTCAGTTTGCTATTTTTCATTTTTTGTACTATAACATTCGGATAGCTGAACTAATAGAAGAGAGTATATTGTGAATGGATATAGAGTGGTCAAATTGTATATACATATAGATATATTTTTGCTATGGGATACTTTGGGAACGATTTCATTTACGAAGTCGCTATTTTGATATAAATATATATATACACACAGTTACAGTATATTATCATCGTTTGGTAAGTACCTAGGAAGCGCGGGGATTTCGAATGTGAGAAAGGCTCTAGGTTAATTGCCGCACTTAAGTAGCGACTAACTTAATTGGGTACAGGTCGTTCCAGCTTCTCAAGCACTGGCGTTCTTCTTCATTAGCTGAAATCTCATTCTTGTGTAAAAACACGAGTTCTTAAGTCCCTCTGTGCTTTGTATAAGTGGAAAAAAGGAATCCCATACAATCACGTTGTTACCATGTTAACAGGTAGACTTTAAATTTTGCCGTCATAAAAGAATCTCTTGGAATTCATTCGAACGCAGTCATCCCCGAACGTTATGGTAGCTACCGATCGATTATGCTAACGAAGGTCGAACTGGAAGATCAGCTGTTGGCCCACATTTAATGCCCATTCGGATTCCTCGATTCCCCAGGCCACTGTAGATAGATAAGCACACCCCACCTCCCTAGGGAACCTCGTGGGACATTCATTCTCTTACAAATATCCCAGTCGCTCGTATCTTAAATGAGACTGAGAACCCCTACTCCTGGAGGGCTAATCTCAAACAGGCGCAATTCCTCCGGTCGTTTTGTACATTTTCCCCTTCCTTTTTTTTCGAATCCCTTATATGGATTAACATTAACATAGTATCCGCCAAGACTCAGCACACAGGAGACAATTCCCATTAGACTTCAATAAATGCAT
>JARQSV010000399.1:206696-219687 GCA_030142285.1 Calameuta idolon
AGAATTTTTAATATTTCTTGAAAGACGAGTCAAATAAAAAGAAATATGGTGGGACTGGCATCGCGTTATCTCTCGCCAGATTCACACTGGTAAATGTATCCACGTGGCTAGGTGTCTCCCACTCGAAAGGAAACCTCGTGGTATCTCGCGTGGGCGTACTAAGAGCGTGTTTACAAGTATCCCCGCGTGGGGCGTTAAACGTCACCTGGCTGGAGAATGCCTTTAACCAATGGTAAAAGAGTCGCTCGTGCGACGAGTCTCTTCCCATTGGTCGAACGAGGGTTGGGGTCTGCTTAGCCACGCCTACGTATCGGCGCGCGCTCTTATGATTCTCGTTTTCTCTCAGGTCCTTCGAGTCCCGTCCGTTGTACCCGGTACAGTCCCATCTGGTTTGCCACACGAACTTACCGCGAGACGGTGGATCCTCGCGACCGCCGCGTCAAACAATATTTACGTTTTTCGTACTCGAATTACATTGTTTTTTTCGGTGCGCGATTTTATACTGACAGATCAATAGTAAGCGCGCCTCTCCTTGTACCGTGATAAGGGGCCTCTGGTTCTTATCGCTGGCGAACGGGGACAGCCATATAGAAACAACAGTATGGGGTGGTGGAAGTGGCGAGATATAATTATCTCACGGAAGTGACGCTTCAGGGACTGTTTTTGGAATCGGTGTGTGTGAGTGTGTGTGTGCGTGCGTGCATGTGTGTGTGGTGATCTTTTGTTTTTTGACGGTCAGTCGGGGGGGTTGGGCCCCCCACGAGGCTTGCCGAAAATACGGGAAGATGCTGCCGTATCAGGTGGCCATGGACTACGGGGGATTTCAACGACAGAGTCCCGTTGGGGTTGCCGGGGTCGGGGTCGGGGTTGGTGGGCCTCATCAGGGGCCCACTGGGGCCCTCAACATCAACCCCGCGTTCACGCACTCCTGGTTCGTACCGGCGGACCTCTGTGTCCCGTACAAACAGAGTCAGGGTCCTCTCCTCGAGCCAGGGCATGTTGTTTCTCTTATATTTCACTTATTATCATTATCTTTAATCAGACGGACCTTGTTTCTTATTATTATTTTTTTTTTTTGAAAGGGGCACGGACGGAGACATATGCATACAGTATACGATCTTACTAGCTCCGTTTTTATAGCTGTGCAAAATGCCTGATGCGTTCACGGACATTCCTATATATGATACTAGCATCGACATACTATACTTGTGTATTTGAACTTAGAAATTGAGAATTACACTTGCAATAATAAGCACTGGTAGTCACTGATTAATTAGCTATCGGTAGGAAACTGATTGATCCATGTCATTGATTGGTTTATGAATAAGGCTATTGTCTGGCTATACTGTTAAAATTAATCGGTGCTGGCCCATAGTATTGTAACTTTTCACGTAATAAGATTATGTTAGAAATTACGCTTAGGCGGATACTTCTTACCCGCATTGAAAGAGGGAAGCATAGTCATTTTTTTTAATTCACTTTTCTTTGTTATCTATTCAATTCTCCTTTTTTTCAACCTCCTTTGTAGTTATCGCCGAGAATCGTTGGAATCTGGAGAATTCCTCCACGAAGAGCGAGACACGACGTGTCTCTCAAAATCAAATTATCCCGTGTCACCATTCCTCGAAGACAATGAAAGTGTCTCGAGTTCCGCGATTAGCCATGCTTTCAAACTTTTTACTATTTTTCATTTCTCAATACTCGAAGCTTTCTATTGCTTATGAAGAATCGTAATAGTCGAAGCCTCGTAAAGCATTTCCGATTATGAGATCGAGATGAGTCTTGGAATTTAAAAAAAAATTTTTAACCGCCAAAAACATGAAAAATATACATTCGATACTTTAGGGCTTGATACAGGATGGCTTCGAAGGTCGAGCATTTTTTTTTTTGTTAACCCTACTATGCATGGCAGGGGCCTCCGAGACCCAGTGACCATGTTAAAATCATGTCTTTCAGATATGGCATGCATACTAGGGTTAAACATGCCACGAGAATAATTTGCTGGCATAATAAAAGGAATTACCTTCTAATTCTGCCTTAACGCCTCGTTTTGCCACGTGAATTGCCCGTAAAAAATTAACAGCCTCTCGTCGCAGGTAAAACTCCGGCTGAGTGACACGCCAGTAAAAGCGTCATTAAAGCGGATAATTGCGTGCTATGATCGATGGCTTCTTATGAAATCCACACAGTATACAGAAGCACGCCTTAAGGCCGGATAGAAAAATTAATTTAGTAAATTATTCCAGACAGATTCTATAAAAAAAAAGAAAATGATTACAAAAATTCAAAAGACTTTTAAAAATCTCAAAGTACCAAAATCTCAACAACTCCTCGTGTAACTTCCGGCATTAAATCTCAAAACTGTAGATTTAATCTAAAAATTCACGAATACTCCACCCCCGCCACACATTCCAAGAACAAAAGCTCGATTAGCCAAAATAAAAATGACAAAAAAATAATTCAGCAATCCACTACCATCGTCCATAGAACGCTCCCTTTGATATCTTAAGCCAGAGTTGTCCGTAAAGAGATTCGTAGCGTAAAGAGAAGAAGCGAGTACCTACAGTGGGCATGCGAGCTATAGCGTAAGAGTCCGCTGACAAATCGCAGGATCGACAGAATATCTATGGTAGAAAAGAAGGTAACGCAGCAAAGTCGTATCCCGCGTCCCAAAGAGTCCAAGGGTCCCGAGAGAGTCCTGTCACAGCGAGTGGATAATGGGGATGGTGATGGGTAGGTGGTATACGGTAGGGTGGGCTTCAAGAGGGTGAAGTCTCGTCCGATGGTGCAGATGAGTACATCACGCCACGGCAGTAAACCCGACGCGATCACAGGAGCGCTGACAGAGCAACCCGGGGACCCGTCAACACCTCTCACTCAATATATATATATATATATATATATGTATATGTATATAGAGAGAGAGGCATAGTTACATACATACATATATATATATTCTTTCCCTTCTACTATGCCCTATCACCCCCCCCCCCCCCCCCACAACCTTTGACCTGTGCTGCCACCTACGGTTGTAGACATCACAATACTTTTCTGTTTTACATCCCAGTAGTTATTACATATACACAGACTCTATAGAAATTTCTTCCTACGTACAGATCGACTTAAGACCGATGTCACTTTGAATTCTTCGAGTTAATCATAATAGGGTTGATCATATATATGTGTAGGGGAGCTATTGGAATGTACTTTACGTTTAAAAAATGGTCAAGATTTAGATAATTGCATAATTAGGGTTGTAACGAGGAAAAGGAAGTTGTAAAGTTAAGATCAGTGACCGCAGGTTCAGTATTGAGAAAAAAAAAAGCGGAAGGTAGCTAAAGGAGAAGGTGGAGTTTGTTATGGCAGTGGGTGCTGACTGTCGAGTGCGGCCTCACGTTCCCGGAAGTCGGGACGCGAGAATATCCGGATACGAGGCAGCGGACGTGCCGGCCGGCCCCCCCCCCCCTACCCCATTCGGCACCATCGTGGTTCTTGAGGAACTTTTTAAAGCTACCTATCTATCTGTCTCGTAGATACCTTATAGCTTAGCTGCCTTACCGGCAAGGCATCCATCAGGTAAATAGAAAGATAGAAACCAAAGGGGAAGATATTATTAGAGAAAAAAATATATGTAGAACGAAGATAGAGAACGGAGTGAGAGTGATGCGAAGGAAGACGAAGAAAATATAAGAGGGGACGAGAGAGTCTTATTCTCTCTGCTTGTCCGTCTGTGTCTAAGGAACATTTTCGTGTGGACAAAAAGTTTCTCAGGCTTTGCAGGCTGGACAACATCGGAAAGCCAATCACGTAGACTTTAAGCCCTCCCTTATCTACGCGTCATCGAGACTCTCCTTTACTCTCTCTCTCTCTCTCTCTCTCTTAAACAACTATAGTCATATTCTCTCATTCTTTCTTTGATTCTCTATCGCCTTCTCGCCCACTGTTTCATCGTCTCTTCCTTCACAAGAGCAACCAGTCATAATTTACATCGGCGGATGTAACCGGCTGCTTTATTACAGTCTCGTCCCCGCGGAAACACTGTCTCTTCTAATCTCTTCAGACATTTCAAGAGAATCAAAAACTTGACATTCGTCCCTCTGCATAATATGGTCGCGTAACTCCCTTTCCCACATATTTAATATTACTTGGATTTAATACTACGCGTATAAGAAATAACGCTTAGACACCAAATCAATCGACATCTTAATTTTTTTTTTTTCTAATTTTATATGGAAATTACTCTGAGAACGGATAATTTTTCAAAATACTATATGTACTACACCCGTCCCCCCGTTAAAAGAAACCTTATCTTTGCGCGGCTCAAAGATTACTAGAATCTCTATTGTATACTTAGAGACACAATACAAAAGATATTTATACCTTTTATACATAGAAATTTCTTGGTCCCACTGGAAAAGTTATTTTTCACAAAAGAAGTGAGTCTCTGGATAATCGTTCGATTGACCGGAAATAGCATTTTCTGTGTAGTGGTAGGAGAGGGGTTAAAGAGTAAAGGGAGAAGGAACCATAAAGAGGTAGCCGACATCCGGGCCCGATAGTCCCGAAAGAGGAAGGGGGTGGGGGAAGGAGGAGACGTATGAGGGGGCACAACAGTCGAAGGGAGGTGAGGGTCCGAGGTGGAAAAATTATGTCGAAACCGGAGCCGTAACATTAGGAGCATTGTATTGTAGCGCAAGGCTACGACTCCCAGGGGAACCGAGGGACTTTGGTACCTGCTGCTGGTCCCTCTCCAGCTCACGTACTTCCACCATATCGACTTACGCGAAGGTGGTTGCCTTTCTGGCTTCGTTGTTATCTTGCTTTGCTGCCATCCAGCCTCTTCCTCTGTGTCTGGCTGGGTAGAAGAAAGTCAGAAGATGGACCATGTTCTGTCGCCGTTCCTATATAACGATTCTAGGCTTATATTTTACTTTCAATTATCTTTTTTTTATTTTCTCTGTATAGTTCTCGCCTGCAATCTAGCTATATGTCCTATACGCAATCAGAATAGTTACTATAGGCTGGACCGCAGGACTCACGTACGTACGCTAGCGAGATGAGAGAATGGGATGAAGTTGCCCTGAGGTGGTGGTGCTACTGGACGTTGGGTGAATCGTTTAATTGAATTAGTCGAGGAGGCGGCGTCGCGGCGTGCATTATAATTTTCTTAGTTGCCGATAATAATGCACCCTGGGGTATAGTTGATACGATGGAAGAACCTTTAGGAAGATTTATCATTGAAATTTGTTTTTGGGAAGTTATAAGGATTACGTGAGATTGTGATTTTGTGCTCCAGGTTTTTATTGATATTATATTATCGATAAAGAGATGGGTAGACGTGTTTATGTAGTAGGTGCCTCTAATTATAATTAGTGTCAAATGAAATATTTATGACGCAGTCAATGGATTCTTGGACTACACAGGGTTGGTGTTAAGAAGGGTTTCTTTCGGGTAAAGTGGAATTTTCTGGCATCAAAGGAATTTCCGAATTTTCGCAAAGGGGACCAAGAAGCCCAAAGTAAGGGTAGTAGCGAGATAGGAAGAACATGTAGCAGGAAGGTAGGTGTAGAATGTCTAGGGGTGTGAACGATATCGGACTTCGTCATGGTGTTCTACTGAATTATTGATGCGGGATACTCAGAAACCCTCAGGAGGAGTCTGATCCTCCTCGTTTGTCCAAGAAGGCGTTCAAGGAGGAGAAAGAGAGAGAGAGAGAGAGGGAACCCCCGAGTATCCAAGGGTTTCCGTGGAGGTGCCACTCCAGGATATTCTCTACAATACCGACCGAGACGGCAAAAAGGGACGAGAATCGAGAATCCCTTGGGATAAGAAAGAGAGAGGAGGGTGCGCTCTAGGTTGCTGGCCTCAACAGGGGGATGATCGTGGATGAAAAAGGGGTCATGGGTCCTGGGGCACAAGCCGGCCTGGAATCGTGTAAGGACCCTTCGCCCTTCGCCGCCCAATTTCAACCAATTTCACCGAAAGTTCGGCTTAATTTTATTTTCACGCGTCTGCACGGACCGCCGCCTTTACCACTGGCAAACCTACGTCACGGTAGCCAGAAGGGAAGGTCGGCCAGATCTGCACCCTTGGGAAAAGGTGGAACCGGAGACTCAAAGAAAGCTCGAAAGAAGGAAACAAGGAATGTGGGAAAAGTAGAGAAGGATTCAAGAGAGGTGGAGGAAAGACAAGGAGAAGGCACAGAGTCGAAAATACAGTAGACGCAGCCTCTTCCTTTATCTTTGCGCAATCAGCACCGGAAGTACTGGGGTAGTCTAATCGGCCCTAACTCAACTTCCCCAGAAACTAGCCAGTAAGGTAACCTAGGGAATTGGCAGCCAGGTACCACACAGTTACAAACTGGACGCCTTGGACGTGGCGACGTGACTAACTGCAAATAAAAAGGAATAAGTACCTACAGAAGAGCTCTTATTTACGGGTACACATGTGCCCTTTCCTTGATACGATTAAACCTCCCTCCTGTGGGATAGCCTAGGGATTTTTTCAGGCTTTTCTTCTTTTTTAGTAGCCTCGATTTTCGGAGATTTTCACCCCGTAGCCTATAGCACCGCATTGGGCGAGTGTTCGGCTACCCCTAGTCTTGTACAGCGTCCCTAGGGAGTGTTTCAATCGCGGCGTGGAAAAGCCTCTCTGGAAATGTGAAAGAGCCACCATGCTCACCGATACCTATAGGGATCGCTGATAGCAACCCCCAATTAAATCCTACCTTGACTGCGGGTACCAAGCATCCCTCGAAAAAGTCTCCCCTTTTACTTCTCTCCAGAGAGAGAGAGAGAGAGAGAGAGAGAAAGAGAGGTGGGGACAAAAGGGGGTGAGTCTCGTGATTTGAAAAGAGAGAAGAAAGCAGAGCTATAGCGAATGGAAAGAGTAAGAACTCAAAGCGATCCATCCCTTGGGAATGAGAAAATTTCTCCAAGATTTAACCCCTTGCAATTCTCTAGAATAAGAGCTACTTTCCTCAAGTCCCTTCAACCTACTTAGTATGAGTTTATATACTTTTCAGATGTTACACCGTGACGTAATTCCCCCTTCCCCCCTTTATACTAGATCCCTTAACCCTTTTTAAAAAGGATCCCCTAATCACCAAGCATCTTCTTAATCCCTCGACTATTGTTAAGGGCGCGGACCACGATCCGTCGTTTCACAGTCGTTGAGCGTAATAACACGCCAATAAAAAGCCATCTTGTAGCTACTTCAACCCCTTAACCTTAAACGAACCATATAATTGCGGTACCTCATTTTTTTCTCCTGACTCCATACTAAAATCTTCTAAAGCCGCCAGCCTTCTTACTGGCAGCATCTTCTTCGTTAGTATCATTCCTGATTAACCCGCCGAGTCTCGTTTCATGGTTGTTTCAGTACTGCGAAAAACTTTTGAGGCAAACAGCCGTCCATGCTAATCAGACCACTTCTACTGCTGTCTGCAATGTCTGCCCCTGTCACTACCATTACCACACCGTCTGGCTACCGACTGGCTACCACCACTATTTTTTAGACGTGTGTAAGTTCGTTAGCCCGTGGCTAACGACCGAGGCAGACGAGTTTTGATTAGTGCGGGTCAGCTGCTAATTGGTTGGCGTTTAAATGCAAAACCGGAAGCCGGTTCCACCCCTTCTGGGCGTGGCGCAAACCTCCATTCTAGTCAGATCCGTTTACTACCCTTCGGTAAACACATACCTATACATTGCACAGGTATTCTACTCTGTGCTTTGACTAGACAGACCAAATGCCAGATTCGCTATCGACTATTTCTCCTTGCAGTTTCCAATGAAACTGAAATATTCTAGGCAATTCGACTGAGCGGACTGTAATGTTAATGGAGATTTTTATACCATTTCGTATATAAAATATTATGTAAAAAAACTTTTCACTGGATCAATAAGAATTTCCTGCCGATTATCTTTCTATAGTTTCAGTTATGCTTGATATACGTTGGTCAGTTAATAGGAATGTTAAGTGACGTCACTACGGCTTTGCACAAAAATAATCATCGGCCTCTCTAAACTTAGAAATTCGTGAATGCCTATTCGGTCAGGGATTTTATTTATAAATATATGATTTTTATCTTTGAAAAGTGGGTCTTCAGATAGCGGATGAAATATTGAAAAATTACTAACACAATTATGTAAATTTCATAGAAATATCGTGTAATCGCTTTCTTGCTATTTATTCATAGAAACCTAACTGCTTTGATTACTTCTTATTGAATTAGATACTTATCATATCTAACTGTTGTTTTTCTTTTTGCCCTTACAGTATTCTAGAATTACGGAAAGAAAAGAGTAGGGACGCAGCTAGATCGAGACGTGGAAAAGAGAATTTCGAATTCTACGAACTCGCTAAAATGCTACCGTTACCAGCAGCCATAACCTCCCAACTGGATAAAGCCTCGATCATAAGGCTGACTATCTCCTACCTCAAGTTACGGGACTTTTCCGGTCATGGTGACCCCCCATGGAGTCGGGACGGTCCACCTCCTAATAAAACAGTAAAAGGTGAGTATTCATAATTAGCACCAACGATCACGCGTATTCTTCAAATACCATCACACTGAACCTTAGTCATGTAGAAAGAAAATAAAAATCAAGTAACATTTTCATAACTTTTGGATAAGCATCCGGCTTTTATACCAATTCCGAGGGGCCATCTACTTATGGTTTGTAACATAAAAGTGTCCCTTGGCTCCTATACCAGACCAAAATAATAATCTAAATGTCAAGGAGTCACGACACTGTGACCACAGTAGACTTCAAAGGAGCTGCAATGAAATTGGAAGAAACGAGGTCCACTGGAAGGACTGGTGAGATTCTGTAACACAGAAGCGGGGTAATAAATAATAGACAGGTATACGGAGTCGAAGGGCATAAGGGTGTATAAGGGGGTGGATAGGAATGATGATGTAAGGGAGGAGGAGAAAAAGGATTCCCTTGATTGTCCCCGGCACGTACGTCAATCGGACTTCAGGACAAACCGAGTTACCACTCAGATCGACGCTTATTCTTCGCTGGCGGCTGCCTCACGTAACCTGCCCTTTTATATGACATCCTCGAATACTCAACGAAGTACCCGAAGATCCTTATCCTGGATGTAAAGGTTACCTGGAGGTAACTACGGGAGTCATAAAAATAACAAGATTAATCAAGCTAAATTACCACCGACGAATTTTTTTTATCCACAAATGACACATGGAGCCATATCCGATCTCTATATCATATATTTTGTCTCACTGGGTATGCCGGCGTTCCAAGAATTCATGTTAATCGATACAAAATGTTCGATTCTAATTGGTTCGATCTGTGATTGGTCGTCGAATGACCAGAAACACGTCACCCAATGGAATCGCAATTGGTCAACGCATTTGTATATGGAGAGGAGAGAGATACAGCTGCACGTGTGAGCATGTGTGGAAAGAAGAACGTCAAGCGTCGTAGGGGACGTCGGGTAAAGACAGCTTACGTTAGTGTTCACCTTTGTCCAGTAAGTCGCCACTACGCGCAATACCATGCTAATTTAGACGGCTTTCGCAACGGCATTGTTATCCACATATGTCTCGTACGCGCATTCAAAATCAGTCCCTACTTCGCACCGATAGCGGAATTACCATGGAAATCGGTACCGAACCTACTTACTATATTCGCTGACCGGTAGCAATAACGATATATCCGATAACGATTATCCTAGATACAGTCGATTTATAGTGGGATCATTTGATATAGGAAACTCTTCTACATCGAACACCATAAGAAGTGCATACGTACGTGTAGAAACTTTTTGCCGATATATATTAGTTGATTTTATAAACAACGCGTATCAGTATGGTGATTATAAAAGTCCAATTTACCCAACTTCAATCACAGATTTATGCCCGTGGCAAAATTTATCCAATCATATTTTGAAGATTCAGTGCTGTCATTGTGGTACATTGTCACCTTGAAATAGCAATATGAATTATGAATGACTATGAATGCCTATGTATAAAAAAATTGTATGAATGGACGTATTCTAGTAGACAATTGTTTCTTTATATTCGTATTCCTGATTAACTGTATAAGCGACAACGGTATTTCAAAACCTTGATAGGATACATAGAAAAATACCGTTATTAAGAATACGAAATAAAATTGGTCAATCTATAATTTCCATTTAGATTCAATTCCATGGAAACCGCCGCCCATATACGTACGCGTATGGTATTACGTTATATTCATCTAAAGAAAGAATTTAGTGCATCACGCATGATAATAGATGGCATCGATCAGAGAATAGCCAGGACTTGTTCTCGCTGATTAAAGTGCCTTTCGGTGTCCAATCAAAAAAAGGTATTCGATTTGATCTGGCAATAGGCACCTTCACTACTGTCTGAGCACAGCCAATCTAACCATCTTTTTCCACTAGATATTCCCCAGACGAGCCCGTCCATTTAATTTGTTTAAAGGTGCCGCAACTCCTTTTCACTATTTCCATGAAAGAGGCATTAAATTCTCAATTAATTCCAGTACCACTTTCCTCTCCTCTTTCTTTCGATTGAATTTTTTCAGTCTTTCCTTCACCCCCCCTCGTCACCCTCCCGCCTACCGTCTACTCAGTTACGGAACGTTGGTTCCCTCCCTAGAACATCCCCAGGGAAAAAAGATCAAGCCACAAGAATTTCTTCGTGCTTCTGACGTCTTTCTCGTACGGCCGATTGGGCCCCGTTTATCGCATTATGTTCAGTCATATCTGTCCTTGATGCCTTCTGATGGATCGGCTCGCAGAAGGGTAGTGGAAGGTAGCAACGGGGGCGGCGAGTAGTGGCAATCAGAAAGTTACTAGACCGAGGCGGCTCGATACGTTCGCCTACTACTAGCTGGTAAATGTTGCTTCGAGCAATACAAACGCCATATCTACATGTAATTGTATATAGAATTATATGTCAGATACATATTTCAAGGTTTCTTAGGGGTCTCTCTTCCGATGGGTAGTCCACCCCTATTGTAATTCTGTTACACCCCTGAGTATGAATGTGTTTCCTGTCTCGTCTCTTGCTGCGCGTGACAAACGCATGTTCTCCGGTATCACGCTCCATCCTTTTTCTCAAACCATTTTCTTCTCTACCAGCCCACAAAATTGATCGGTAAAGTCCTACAGTCAGTCCAGATCAGCTTGAGATACACAGAAACTTTTTTTAACATTGCAAGAGCCACACGACGATTACTCCTTGAACCTGGACCATACAATATTCCAATACGTAGTTGAACTTTTCGGAATTTCATTTAAACGAACCCATCCCTGTTGTAGCTATTTTATACAGTAAAGTATGTATTCCACGCAGTGCCCCTACGATACAGTTTTAATTACGAATCCGCTATCTTCGTAAGAGGACAAAGAAAAAGGGTCGTCAAGCATATATCACGTGGTGCGTCTCGCCGACTGGAAGTCGCAAACAAGCTAGCGGCAATTGATCCTATCGCAAAAATGGAGTGACCATCCGACCGGCAAGATTCACGGATACATAGTAATGAAGTATTGTCGGCAATAATCGAGCGATGGACTACGTCTGGATGGATGCTCTTCTGAAGCTTCCCTAAAGGCCGATACACACAGGGGCGGCGGATAGGAGGAATGATTTTCTTTTTTCGAAAAATGGGGAAGCTGTAAGATTGATAAAAAAAATAGGAGGGTTGTTCTGTATGGTTACGTATAGGCATGTGTTCAAGCCATAAGAGAGGCTGTACAATCGAGCATCTGTAGCTGAATTAATATTTACCGAGCAGGTCGCGCATAAAGGCTTACCCACATGTAAATCTAATCACGGCAACTCGGGGCTCTCGGCAGGACCGCCAATGTAACCAAACTAACGAAATCGAGTTAGCTTGCCGAGCGGCTCCTCGTCAAACCGAATCTACTCCGCAATTTCCACCCTCGCTGCGGCACCGCAACCGAACGACGTTTCGAAATTTAACGAAGGAAAGTGCGTTAAGCCTGTCGACGCTGTTATGTTATGTTCAAGAGGGCGCGCGTTGCCGTCGCTCCCTGTTGCCTAGTGCCTTTCTAGTTCTGTTTCTATCTGTCCTGTTTGTTTGGCTAACCTTGTTTTGAGTGTCTTTCTTTGGCATTGATCATATTCGTTGATGTGGCACCTGCGCTTAATACTTATCACTATGAATGGAAAAGAATAAGATGTTTTTTCATTTTATTGCTAACAATCTAATGGCCATGAGTAAAGTGGAAGAACAATTTTAAATATGAATATTCTTTGACGCAGTGGTTGGATTCATTTTCGTCATCATAGAAACGGTTTATTTTTGATTACTGAAAAACAGAAGAGTTACAAAATTACTTTAAAAACGGACCTAAAAATGTATCCACATGTTTCCACATTTACAGTTCAATTTTAACTTTAATGAATTATACCTGTATTATTTCACGATCTAGGTAGGATTGTAATTCTTCTTCCACTTTGAAATTCTGTAACAGCAAAACTATAAAAAAGGAAGCTAATATACTATGACATATATAATAATAGCTAAGTGGTAACTTATTATAAAAGCTGCCATGCCATGCAAGAAAATATAAAATACTGTAGAACAGAGGGAAATTATAGGAAATTAACAAAGGATATTTATTATACAATAATAAATCCTGAAAGATCAATTTCTTTCAAGGCATGTACACTATATAAATAATATCATTGCAGTGTTTGGATGACAGAACGAAACAGAAAACTCCCACTTTGTGCTTCCCTGTAGGCAAGTGAACAGTCGGAAATTACAAATAAATAGCTCTACATTTTAACTTCTTAATTTTCTGTGAATATTACGATAGCCGAACACAGAAATTAAAAATTTCTTCAATATAGTCTACTGAAATTGATTCCTATAGAAATTAGAATAGACTTGATCAAAAAAATATGTCAATACATAAATATGACGGTCTATAAACTTAAATTGTCTTAAAATCGTCTACCGATTCTTAACACCAAATGCCAGAA
>JARQSV010000399.1:219787-234986 GCA_030142285.1 Calameuta idolon
TTTTTTTAAACAACGAACATCATAAGTCAGCGAGGGTTCAGTCATTTTATTTAAAACTTCTGCAGCGAATCTCCATTTAAAACATTCAAGTATCCCCGAAAACTCAACAGTTTCATTTTTTTTTTTATTTGATCCCCATAACCTATACCCTTCCTGAACTTTTCAAGATGCCTGCAAACTCCTCCATCCCCTGCAACCCCGTGTAGGAATCTGTCTATGGGGATGATTCGTACAGCACTCAAGGATTCGAGCCTTGCGAAGGGATGCCACCGCGATGAGGGGAGTTTAAACCAGTGTTTAACGTAGTTGGCGGCTAGTTAGCGGCGAGGGTTGAGAGCGAGGGTTAGTCAAAGTGGTTCTCATTGTTATGAGAAATGTAAAAGTATAAAGAAAAGATGAATTGTGCAGATATCAGTGAATTTCCATCAATTAGACTTTTTTTTTTTTTAATTTCAAAACTTCTATTAAATTGTAATAAATCTTATGCAAAAGAATTGTTTACAGATGCAAGATAAATTAAACGATGGAAAGAGGAGCATGAGTATGTTTTAAACTTTTATTACAAATTAAAGATACGATATTAGATATGGGAATATGTTTTGATTTTTGTAACGCAGTGAACGATAGAACTCAACAAAAAGTCTATCGCGCATAACACGCTTGTGCTATTAATTTTGTAACAGACTGAGAATCCCTGACGCCCCTCGGCGACTTTGCCGCCTAATGAAATACCGGGGATTAACTAAACACACCTGACTAATTAAGCAGCGCTTAACTAGATCACCGTCACCAATACCCTAATCAACGCCTCGTTAGCATCATCCTATTTGCTTGAGCAAATAACGGAGAAGAATTTTAAATAATGATTCGATCATCCAAAGATTTCTATGATCCCTGTCACGTCCTTATCGCCCCACCCGTCTTACTCTTTGACATTAAGCAACGATGTTTTTAACAACGTATCGTTCTTATTTTTTACAATATAAAAATTAGAACTATAAGGAAACAAGGAAAATTTTCCAAAATGAAAAAGGGAAATGAAACATGACTGGCTGTCTGTGGTCGTGTAAAAAAAAATACAGAGTCTATAAAAAATAAAAGTCTCACGAAGTCTGGCGCACGTCCCACCCTTACTTGAAGGGTGCCGACAAGAGGTTGGCCGAAGGTGAAAATGGGCTTTCGGGAGTCCCGAGTGCCCGTTTGATGGCCCATCAATGTAAACCAGTGTAAAGTCGACGGGTGGTAAAAGGAGAAGGGAGAAAAGCATAAGGGATGAAAATATCAAGAGAAGACACCAGCACAGTACCTATAGGAGAGAAGCAGCTTGTACAAGAGGAAAAGAGACGTGCAGATGTACAGACAGAGGATAAAAGGGCGCATAAAGAGTAGCAACCGCCCCATTCGACGTCCACAACCCCCCATGGATTTTTATTCGGGTACGTTTCTACGGGGCTTTTCGAGCGTATGCACCGTACCTCGATAGCTTTATGATCCTGGGCGATTAATCTTCCTTGCCGGTATTGGACGGTGCCCGTGGGGATCGCCAATATAACCTTCGACTCTGTATGGGAACAGTTTTCGCGACATTATTCCACGTATTAGCACATTTGTCGCGTTACATATCTACCATAGGGTATTATCATACCCATGGTGATCTTTATTAGTGACGATGGATATTCCTATGGGTCAAGATATTAATGTCGATGTCCGATATCCAATATACGGCCTGTCTTAATAATCATCACATATTTAAGGCTGTACGTTACTGGCATATGGTATTAATGACCAGTGCACGCGTATATGTATGTATGAGAATACAGTTCCTGTTTAGAGAATGTTAACATACAAAATGCTATTGGGTACAACAGTTATTTATTAATCGTGTATGCAAGTATTTTGTAGCTAGGATACAATTTATTTGTATTTTGATGTCTCCGTATATATATATTCTTTGTGCCGCTATGGTTATAATCTACGAAAATAAGTAAATGTGAATTACTCGTGTATGCTATGAAGTGCAGTTTAAGAAATATGCTACTTAATATTTAGAAACGAACATTTGGATACTGCATTACAGCGGCTATTGTAGACGCTTATAAAACTTACATATTTATTATGGAATATGTAATTGGGATATTGCAAATCGCGCACGGATAATGTCAGTCGTGAGTAACGATTCGTCTCAATGCCGGTACGTAAATTAAAACTAATCAGTTACCGATCAGTAACTTACATGTAACATTTTTATTCGAGAGACTATTATTTAGTTTCTTATTGCGATGAAAGCGCAGCGCGGTGATGCACGTAAGATAACCTACGGTGCTTGTCGCAGTGTAAAATGATACCATATGTTATACGGGGATCTAATAAATATAATTCAAAATATTTAAGTGGCCTAAAATCTAAAGTCGAATAAATAACTGTAAAGCGAAGGCTCGTATTTCGCGGGCAGTTTGGCACGGGGATCAATTCGCATTAGGCTTCTTAGAAGAAAAGGATGGTGTATCCCATAGTGAGTAGGTATAGGTGGAAATAGGGGGCTGTTAAGGGGTCATGTCTTTTCTCCTAAACCCATCCCTCGTGGAAGACAGCGAAATTCAGTTCTTTGGGGTTGAACGTCGGTATAGGTGTGACGTCAGGCCATCCCCTGCCACTAACTTCAGCTCCATCTGTACGTCTCGACAAGATTGGAGGAGGGTGGGAGGGGAGAGGAGGTGGATGCAACATATGAGGAATATAATGTAATATCACACCCTACCCTCACCCCTATGCGACTCACGGGCCTGGGATTTAATGAAAAATAGCCGAATTTGTTGTCTCTGCCGGTGGTGGCGGCGTCGGCAACTTCGGTGGCGTCGGTGGCCCAAACTGACCCTTTCTTGTTCTTTCTTTTTTTCACGTTCTACCTTCGCCTTCACGTTCTATACCTTTCTACCTGCCTACGGTACTACTACTACCTACCACCCCCCCACTCACGGGGGTGGATGAAGGTGGATACCTATGGACGACCTCGTACGTGCTCGCCGATTATTTCGACCTCCCTTAGTCCGTTATCTCACGTTGGGAAACCTTCCCATTTGTACGTTCACTCGTGGTAGGTGTCCCCCGTTCGAAACCAGACGTAGTAGACCCACCTACCATTTACTTTTCGTTGTCTTTTCATCTTCCTTTTCTGATTTAATTTCTTCAATTTCTTACGTCTTCTTTACAGCTTATCGTGACTCTTGAAATTTTTAACGCAAACTCGTCCAGGAAATACGTCTGACAAGACGAACATTGATAGTGGAATTAAAGTGGCCTATCATGCTTTTATGATATTGATCTCTAGTCATTTGAATTTTTCATACATTTCACGGAGTATCCTTGTTAATATGATTTTTCAGTGTTGAAGTGATAATAAACATTGTGTCGACTTATTTTTTAAATATTTCATCCGATATATGGAATAGTGAGACCATTTCGGTCAATGGTGAATTTTCTGGCAATTCTGGAAATGGATTATATCGATCCTTCCTTAGAATAAAAGGCTCAGATGGCAGGTGGTACAGTGAGAAGTGAGGCGCGGTTCGTTTCTGTTTTTCTATCTATCCAAGGAAAATAAATATCGGTGAGTTATGGCGCGCAGAAAAGCACGTAAAACACGGCTTATATATTTATCAAAATATTGTGATAGCCGCCCGCCGGTTTTGGCCTCAGGGCCTTAAGGGAGGATTTATCGAAGGGCTGCTTTGACCGACGGCACTACCCATGCCGATATAACGAACTGCCTGAACCTTAGGATTCCGTCCTTTCATTTTGCCTCCTTACCATTCCTTACCTTCCCCCTTTTGCCAGTCTTTATTTTATCTCGCTTCTGCTTGTTCTCCTTTGTCATTCATCCTCGGCAGAGTCATCCGTAACCCAAAAATATATGAGCGAACTGAAAATGGCGGTAAATTTGAAAAGATAAAGATAGTCAAGAACCTTTTGCTGTTGCACCCTTTTCTATAAAGAATTGATGACCACATCATGATCTGGAATAATTTCTTGAATAAAAGTGAAATCAAGAGAAACGGGAACAAAGGCTCGTCAAGGTCCAGTCCGATGGGATTATCCCGTAGGAATGTACATAGAGAATTGTTGACCGAAAATGGGAAAGACCGAGGGTCGCTCGAATTCATGAATCTAATAGAAGGTACATACGAGTGGACACTATATATAAGGAATTGACTGTACTGTATTGGTTAAGGGTTGCTGGTTGGCCAGTTGGCCAGTTGGATGATTTAGGTGGTTTAGGTGGTTAGTTGGTTGGTCGGTTCTCATCCCGGCGGACTTAGCAGATTAAGCGGCGCGGATAGCCGAGTTTGATCGAGTCTTCTAAGTCTTTCATTAAGGGAGTCCTGAGCGGACGAGGGTAGCAGGATTATTATTACGAAGGAAGGAACCCGCGTCTTGTTTGCCAAACGAGGGAGAAAAGAAAGCCAAAAGGGGTTCGTATTATATACGTATGGAAGAGTCCTAGACTCTATGGGTTTTCCATGGTTGACGTCTGATTCATGTGGCTCTAGAATAAACCAAATTCTCTGTATATCAACCCGTAACTAAGAAAGGTTTGTGAGGGTTAGAATATTTCTTTAGCGAACTTACATGTACATAGACGACACTGTACTATTGTTTTCCATAGCATCGATATTGATATTTTATGGTGTTTCTTTTGTTTGTTTTAGGGGCCAATCGTGTTAGGTCACCGGCATCATTGGCGGTGGATATATTCGAACAGCACCAAGGTACTCATATCCTTCAGGTGAGCATTTGAAGTACTACTTTTGTTTTTTGGAGGGAAAAAAATGTTCTTGCTTATATGGATTAAATCTGTCCAGTTTAAAAGGGTATTTGAGAATTCGCGGAGACTCGCTATATAAATATAATTTTGAACCACGAACATGTCAGTGATTGATCGGTAAATGATAATATTCAAAACATCATTCTCATGAGAAGTACCGATCAGGGCTAACTAGTAATATAGGCACGTATGGCAAAACATAAATATTCTATATAGTATAAGCCAATGTAAAAATTCGTTAAAACTGTATTTCAGTCGTTAGACGGTTTCGCGATGGCGGTCGCGGCTGATGGACGATTCCTGTACATTTCCGAGACCGTTTCCATCTACCTTGGTCTTTCCCAGGTGAGTTTCTATATGTCATCCAACTGAGTTGTGCCCACCCCCATGGGCAGGTTCACTCATAGTATATAGTACCTACACATATCCCTTGGTAGATACCAAGAATCCAGCGAGACAGAGACAGAGAGAGAGAGAGAAACAGAACGTGAGCAGTAGAGACAGGGAAACGACGCAAAGTCGCATGAGACAGCAGTGCATGCTTGCTGAGGGTAGAACCTATAAGCGAACGAGTGGAAGGTGGAGTCTAGAAAGGTGAAGAAGGTGTAGGCGGCTAGGAAAAAGAAGGTGGAGAAGATAAAAGAGAGAAGGTAGAGAGAAGGAGGAGGTCAAGGGAGGAAAAGAGAAGAAGGTTGCGCGAGCTGGCGGCCATACTGGCTGGTTGGCAACGGACACGACACAGCCTGGGAGGATGGTGATGATGGTGGTGCTACCGGCGATGGTGGTGCTGCCGGTGCTGGTGCTGGTGCTGGTAACGGTGATGGTGGTGTTGGTGCCAGTGCTGCTGGTGGAGGAATACTAGGACGAGGAGAAGGAGGAAGCAGAGGAGGATCAGGAAGAGGAGGAGGGCCTAGGTCGCATGCCGCTCACGTAGCCTCTGCACGGCGGCGTGTTCGCCATTCCTAATGCCCCGGGTGAAGGTGGTCGGGGAGGAGGATGGAGCTACCTCCTCTTCCACTGGCAATCAATAGGGTGTTTCGGAGATTCTGGAAACTGGCGGCGTCCTCGTTGCCACAAACATGGCTGCCGTACCTTCCCTGGTTACTACGACATGCCTTCCTATGGATTTGACTAAATCTCCTACCCGTTACTATCCTTTTTATAACTCGTTATCAGCTCTTTGACTATCCTCAATACCATTATCATACATTTTACTCGAAAGACTCCTTACCTGCACTATTTTACCAAAGTTTCGCTTACTCCCTGAGACAAAATAACATCGTACGATGTTTATTGAATTATCAGAAATTTTTGATAAAAGATCCAATATACTCAGAACTGGTAGCAAGTTGGTACTTCGAAGTGGCTGATGATCTACAAAGGGTGATAATATAAAATATTTAAGATAAAGGAAAGCTGGACAAAGAGAGAGGTCGTGTCATCCAGAACGAAAGCGCAATCGATTTCGTTCGATCGTCTGGTTACATCGCCATTGACCGGCAGGCTATCTATAATCGTCGATTACTCATCTGGAATTCTTGATGTCGAGTCGACCGAAGACGCCGACGACGTCTTCGTGGTCGTCGCCAGAGAAATAATTGCATATTCGATGCTCGCACTGGCTTATTGAGTAACGCCCTGCTTCCACGGTCTCACGAGGTTCTACTCCTACTCTATTCCTTTCCACGTAAATATAGAGTCCCTATCATCGGCAACCTTCTATTGCTACAATATGTACGTACCTCTATGTCGTTGTATAGTTTAAGCATAAGCATAAACCATAGAACGACTGTAGCACTATGGAACGAGTGCTCGATGACCGAGCAAGCGGACGTTATAGGCTTGCACGCGTCACCATAGAAAAGCGTCTGTAGAATAAATTAAAGAAGAGTCGAAGTACGTGGTCGAGAAACTTACGTACATACCTAGTCCGTTAACCGACGTACGGCCCCTTTTTGGCTTCTTTAAAAGTAATCTCAGGTGCTCGACACCTTCGTCGAATTGGAAAATATGGGGGTCACGAATTTCTCGGACTTGAATATTTGAATGTACGTTTTTAGTAAATATAATATATAATACATGTGTATAATGAATTTCTAAATGGGATACGATAAACTTAAAGGATCTTAAGTCTTAGATACGCGTAGTCTATGGGGTTACGTCATACGAGGTTTACGAAGTTTTCTATGATTGTTTCAGGTGGAGATGACTGGTTCCAGTGTTTTCGATTACGTGCATCAACAAGATCATGCCGAAGTCGCTGAGCAACTGGGTTTGGGCCTTACTTCCTCCACCGGATCATCCGGGCCTCATTCTTCTAGTTCAGGACTTGCCTCCCCCAGCAGTGCGGCCTCGGAAGAGCACGGATCCTCCTCTACGGCTAACCCAGATGGTAAGACCGATTCATTTTATACTTCATTAATCGCTGAATTATAATTCATTAATAATATTATAGCGACATACTCATCAAATTGTTCGTTCTAAGTGGTACCGCACGATTGTCCTCTGAATATGATACTACATGTATAGCGACACCTGACATCGTCTTCATGCACGACAATCTTCGAGAAAATGAATGACCCAGTCCAATTTTTATATCCACGTCTCAGATAGTCCATAAGACTAAAAGAGGAGAATCGCGCGAAACCATCGATAAGAGTAAGGAAAGAAAGGAAGGAAGCGATTCCAAATAATATCCTAGCGTATCCAACCTCTACCATGAATACCAAGACCAGAACTCACATGAATGGTATGCCAGGACGCCTAACCTGGAATCCGTGACCAGGCCAAGTCTAGAGGGTAAGGAAGAAGGTCGTAGGTATGATCACGTGAGGAGGTTGGTGGACGTGCGTCGGCCGCCGCCGACACCGACGTCGGCCGACGGACGTGCCACGTGGCCTGGAACGCTCGTGACGGGGTTGGAAAGAGGGTTGGCTCTCTCGCGCCTTACTACTACCGGTCGCCATTCCGGTTCACGGCCGTCCTACCCTGGCCCGGCCCGACCCGGCCTCACCGAGTTCTGGCGTTGAACGGGGGTCGCATACGTATGCAGCAGCCGCGATTTCCCGATTGTTATTCCGCGACCATCACCAGCACCACCACAACTTGCAGTAGAACCACCTAGCACGTACCCCATGATGCTACGTAACGTGCCCCCTACGATTTGCTATACCCTGACTACATCCCTTCTGGTACATACAACCATATTCGAATGTGTACATTATCATTAGACATGGGACATTACGCATTTAACGACAAAACTTATATTCATTTTCCTGAGATCGAATGTAATTATTTATAACCTTCTCTATTCGTGTAATTTCAGTCTCCTCGGTGATGTCCCTGACTTCTAGTGGACTTTACAAAGGATTTGATAGGGCATTTTGCGTCAGGATGAAATCCACTCTTACCAAGAGGGGATGTCACTTCAAGTCCTCTGGCTATCGTGTAAGTTTATATAAGTCTATACTTTTTCTCAGAATTCAAATTTTTTTCTCACGATAAGCAGTCTCATTGGAGAGTCTGCGATTGGAGTAGATAACTTCTACATATGTCAATATGATGGTTTAGGTCGTTCTACTTCTGTGTCGCCTAAGACCGCAGTACACCTTCAGTCACACAAGAAAAACCGCACCGCCTCTCATGGGGATGGTCGGCTTAGCCATAGCACTTCCACCGCCAAGCGTGCACGAGATACGATTAGAAACGGATATGTTCGTCACACGTATAAACTTCGACTTCCGGATAGCCCATTGTGAACCAAAGTGAGTAAGAGCCATCGTAAAAACGATACACGTAATTGAGTTTCAATAACTGACCCAGGATTAACGAATGCACATAAGCATTAATCCTCTTCGTAAAAAATGACTTCTGTCCTACGTAAATAGTGATTAACTGAAAATTCACAGGGTGTCTGATTTACTGGACTACACGGCAGACGAATTAACAGGAAAGAATCTCTACGCTCTGTGTCACGGAGAGGATGCAAATCGGCTTCGAAAATCGCACGTGGACTGTAAGTACCAAACCTCACTGAGGAACAACGTGCAAGAATATTTCCCCTCCATCAGTCCCACATATCAACCCATGTCACCCTCGTATACCTAAGCGATAATACCACCTCGTAAATTCTCAAATATTTGATATTGTAAACGTTTTTGCTCGTAAACTCCGTATGGCGGCGGGTCATTCCTTTTTTTCTTCTCTCTGAGTCCCATTCGAATACTCGCGCGTTCCAGCCTATTCCCTCTTCATTTTACTGTGACTACCTTTCTCCCTCTTTCCCTTTCACTCTCTCCTCTCCCCTTGTGCCCTCTTCTACAAGCGGAGCTTCTCTGTGCACGTGAGTAGCGCACTCACTGACTCAGTTACGCCGCGGATACAAGCAGGATTAGGTATTTGGTATGCAGAGAGCACGTTACGCCGGATGCGGCATCTCCAGCGAGTTGTTACCTCCCGCACCGAGTTCCCTTTGGCCTCAGACCCTCCAGGATCCTCCATCCCCTTCTGAAGTCACCCCAGCCGTCATCGCTCACCCGTATACCTATATCTGTACCAGATATACATACAGAGATCATTTTACCTTTGCAAATTCTCTTCCTGACTTCTGAAAACCTTTACGGACTTCTCTCTGTATTCGGATGGCCACGCGATACTTGGGCACATATCTTCTTGTATGGATCATCTTATGGTTCTTATCATTCCCGTAGCGTGTCGAAAAAACACACAAAAAGAGAAACTCGTCATTTAGGGATTCTAAAATGTTATTATTAAATTTTGAAAACTCTATATGGTGTCGTATAATATTTGTGTATTGTCTACCATGCAGTGAGGGTCTAAAGGTCAGAGGACGACTGCCTTAGCTTTTAGATTTTAGATTCTCCGCGCACACTTTTGATTTCGATCAAGATGGATCCTTATCTGTTTCCAGTGATCCACAAGGGCCAGGTACTCACACACTACTACAGAATGATGAATAAGAGCGGCGGCTACACGTGGTTGCAGACATGCGCGACCGTCGTCTGCAACTCGAAAAACGCCGAGGAGCAGAATATTATTTGTGTGAATTATGTGATCAGGTGAGTTTATCAAGCTAAAGAAGTAAATGGCAAATAAAGGATCTCACGTGTTTTGCTACGAACGCTGATCGTGCCCACTCATCCATTATGGAAAAGTATCGTTCTATATGGTTATGCTGGATTAATTAAGGAATCTTAACCTGCAGTTGTTACTGCACTTGGTTGTTAATCTGGCAGTTTAATCTTTTTGTCATTCTCAATGGTACATTGAGTGGAACTCTTACCAGTATCCTTTAATGGATCATTGAATTTGCTTTTAAGACTGTAATTATATACTGTATATAAGAGTGTAATATGTATACTGCTTTGTTACTGATTTAATTTACAATGAGAGGAATCCCTTAGGAGGACACTGGTCTTGTTCACACTTTACCAACGTGCAGTACGAGGGAAACTAGACGTACCGTGACTATTTTAACCCCTTCGCACTGTGACGAAAATCAACTTTATGTGCCATGATTTTATTATTATGATTTTTGGAGTTTCTAAATTCAAAATTCAAAATGACAGATCTAATATACACTTTTATAAAAATCACAATAGTTTAATCCTTTATTTTTTAGTTGCGTGTGTACGCGCATCCGTACTGAAGGGGTTAAGGACAAATTTTTTTTTAATTGCGTCGTCAGAATCCTAACTCAGCATTTTATATCACTTACTGCTGATGTACCAGTTATATATTCAATCGATAACATATCTATTTTCAAATCACAGAATCAGTTTCACGTTCAAGAGACTCATTAACGTTCTCAGCAACAATAATGATGCGCCTTAAAATTTTAACGAACTCGTAGCAAACCTAGTTTAATAGTTATATGTCAATTTTCAACTGATTTTCATTATTTCGTATTATAGTATAATTATTTTGGATTAAAATGAAAACTTTACTATTCCTAATAAATATTTTAACAATATCAGTGTACCAGAAGTTCTTCTGGACATTCTTTCGGTCAATTCCATATACTGTAATAGTTTCTATTGCTTTTACAGTGGCAGAGAATACGAGAATCTGATAATGGACTGTTGTCAATTGGAAGATGGCGTTACTGGTGTCAAAAGAGAGGACGCTGCTGGTAATGATCCAGAGAATGGATCGCCCGATGCGGATCGAGGAGGTAAATATTGTTTCCTATAGAAAGAAGAATAAAAGATGAAGGCAGAAAAAGCGAAAGCACAGCAAAATATTAATTAGCATCCAAAAACATAGAAGAGTCACTTAAAAAATTCCGTTCAAGTAAAATTTCATGGTTTCACCGTAATCAACGCACCTGTTTTGGAACCAATCGTGGATAAACATTCTTCATGAGAACGCAGTATCCCGTGGTATTCGTTCCAAAGATCTGAAAGTAGCGACGTATGCACATCATCTCTTCGTATGTAATTATCTTGGATAGTAAGGTACATGGTGTGTAAGGTGTACCGCCTTCCTGACAATCTTACTAAATATATTACTCGGTGCGGTTAAAGAGCGTTTCGAAAGAGCGTCGGACTCGGTGCCCGTACGAGGATTCATGTCGTCAATACTAATTATACAAATAAGGATGCTGTATGTACCAACGCAACACGCCTCTTACCAACCCTTCCACACACTCGCTCCCGTAGCCGTGCGCAGACTAATCCGTATTTCTGCCTGTAAAAGCGTGGCGACCGTCGTTTCGGGCACCAGAGCGGCATTCCCGCTTGGACACGCTCTCCAACCGTTTCACGAGTAGAGCGGATCGGAGAGTGTTCTCGAGATAGAGTACCGAGTAGATGTAACCAGGAGAAACGAGGAGGAGTGATGACCAGTGATGAGATAGAGAAGTGTGAAAGGAGTTGAGGGTCACTGACTCTGGACAGAAAATACCTGGAAGAGTTAATAACTTTTCTTTAATAGTACTGTTATACTTTTAATTACAGAAGGTCGTAGCAGCGGCGGTCCAACGAATCAGCATCCCGAGAGACCGCATCGTTCACCTCCAGAGGATCGCGAAGACACGCCTGGGTCAGAGGGCGAGCCGCGCGGCGGTAGACATCACGAAAATGTAGCCCAGTTGCAGCAGGAACCACAATCTGCAAATGTGACGAACGTTAATAGTCTGGCGACCAAGTTGCGCGGACATAAGCGAAAATTCGTTCAGGAAGAGGAGAATAGTTCTGGTGAGGAAGAGGAGGAGGAGGAGGACGATACTCCGCACTCGAAGAACGCTGGTGCGAGAGGACATGTTCTTAGTCCAGCGTCCTCCAGCCACTCGGTACCATCTGCTGAACCCAACTTAAGAAATTCCTCAAGTCCAAAAGCTCGCAGAACTGAAACCCAACCTAGCGAAGCACAGGAGTCCGCTGTTTCGGGTACCGGTGCTTCTGTCAAGGACTTGGAACAGGCAATGTCCAAGCATCTACCCGGTGCACAATTGGGCAAGTCGGATTCACCAGCGCTGCACCAACCCACAGACTTCAGTACGGACGCACTATTGAAACAGCAGCAGCAACGGAGTACGATACAGTGGATAGGAGCGCATCATCACCTGGGGGGACATTTAAATCCTCAGCAGAGTGCTGGAAATGCGACGGCTGCACCCCTACCAGCCTCAGCGCTACTGCGCCAATTGTATGCGGCTAATCGCGAAAGCGTCATACGCGCTAACGTACACGGTATAGCTTCTGCCGGTACTCGGACACCTTCGGCCGGTTCCGGCACGGCCTATTATGGTGGCGGTGGAGATGCTGCTCAAGCGGGACCCTTGCCGACTCCACCAGGCTCCGAAGGCTCCTCTACCTATGGCGAGCACCAGTTTGTTCTATCCGGTCACGCGGGGCCGGCTAAAGTGGCTGCAAGCAGCGCAGCCGATGCGTTCACGAGTTTAGTCTCATCTTATTCGGCAGCTGCGGGTGCATACGGTGTAGATTATCATTCCGCCATGACACCACCAAGTTCAGTATCACCGCGCGACAAACAACAGCAACAGCAGCAGCTCCATTCCGCTAGCGTCGTAAGTTCATATGAGAGTTCAGTCTATGGGGAACCTGTGTTGAGACACCAGTACGAACCGGCTCAGCCGTTGCCATTGAAGCCTCAGGTGTATCCAGCTGCAGTGCATCCTAGTGCACTGGATGCTGCCGCAGCGTACGCCTCGGCCGGTCTGGAACAGCCACAGTTCTACCATCATCCGGCAACTGGAGCTGGTTTTCATCTTTACCATCCTACCAATAAGGCCGCGACCAATGGTTGGTACAGCTCAGCCTCCTAGTGGCACGGCCTCAGGACTGCCCGGATGCGGTGTACTTAAATCCTAAGCCACTGGAAACGAACCCAAAGTCCCACACTAAGTGCATATCAAATTGGTCGTGTGACAACTGATAGCACGTCATACGGCCATATTCGAGACTCGGCCCTTCTCAGCCTTCGTGCGTTTTCGTTAGACCTGCTCGTGTCGTTAATTAATGTCGTGTTATCCAGGATAATCGCGTCAATTTTGCAAGACGGCAAAAACTATAGAGAAATAAGTCAGGGAGAAAGGAGCCGGATCCGGAATCTTTCGAGTACCTTGTTTAAGAATCGCGGTTAGCAATTTTTCAAGGAACAATTATACAAAGAAATTATCTTTCTTCTTTTTTTTTTAAATCTTTTATACCTTTAAGATCGCACAGTTTCAAGGAGAGCCATAATTTATTGATTCGACGTTGTGTCGCGAGCCCGTGAGTTTTCCTTTGTTTCTAGCGCGTTCCATTATTTACCCCAAGTTTGTCTTCTTTGTTATACTCGTATACATATGTATATTATTCGTTCATCCATCAATAATTGACCTCATGTCTTATCCCTGACTTTCCACCTTCAAAAGTGAGATAGGAATGAGAGAACAGGCCAGGGGCGAGTCCCAAAGTCCATGGCGGAATTAATGGGGCCTCGCTACGTCGAATCTAGATATATTTATTCCTTTCTTAGTTATTTATGTTATTGGATTCGATAGATCCAAATTTGTTTTCACTTGTTTCTCTAAAGGTTCTCAGTTTTTCGTAGCATGCACTCCACCCCACGATCCAGAGCCTGTCCTCCCTTCTTCAGACAGCTTGAGGCACCCGTTCGAGTATCGTTAATAAAATTATTTAAATAATTAATATCTCGTTGCAAAAATTTAAATACCATCCTCGTTCCACTTCTATGACAAGATTACACGGCAAAATTTCACAGTCTGACTTTGTTTTTCTGTCTCATCTTTCGAACTATACCTATGTATACATACGATACAATATATATACGACGTTATGTACATACTCGTGTAGGTATACTTATACATAAAGAGAAGCGCACCTAAGTAATGTTAAAAATATTAATAGTGTGTTTCTGTGCGCATATGAACAATGTGTCTCATGTATCAAGAGCGAGCGGATGTCTTGTGTGACGTGTGCAAGATAAAGAAAGGCTGTACGTATAACGAGAGAAAATGAATAAATGAAGGGTAGAATCTTAACAAGATCTTACCATTTAGTATGAATGAATTGAACGATATATATATACATATATATATATATATATATAAGATGTTCGACGCTAGACGCTTGTACAAAATACACGAATGAAGACCATTAAGGAACGTGGAGAACGAACAGTCTCGTAAACCTATAACGAACAAAGTATAACAAAACGATTATGCAAGCTATTGATATTTAGAAGAAAAGTTTTATGATTCTCTTCACTGAATGCAACGGCGAATTAATTCGAATGATTTGTATCATTTAAGCGATTGGTGTAGTTAAAGTGATCCGTAGGAGTGCGACTGCTCGGTTCGTCTTCACTAATTTGTATATGTATATATATAAATATATTAGAGGGAAGGATACCAAAAGAAAATTTTAAAGGTATTACGCGTACGAGGATTCTGACCTAAGAACCGCGACGAGGACTAATCTCGAGTAAATATAAAAATAACACATGACAGGATATGCACATGCATATTTATGTATATCGTAATATATAGAACATATACGCATACATGAGATATAGTTGCAACGACTTAATCTAAGCTCCAGTGCAATAATAATTTTTCCGCGGTTTGCAATTATCGAATGGCAATCTTACGGCCGTAGAAGTTTTTGTTTTTATTTAGTACAGGGGGTCATTGAAGAAAAATAATTGCCAAACATATTGAGACACAAGTAAAGGAGCTGAGGAAATGCCATGAAATATCAATAATTTACAGTCTTTGCAATGAGTGGTTCAACATGTGAAAATGGCGCATCGTCGAGAAGGAGATATTCCAGATGTTTTTTTATTTAAAAAATGTATTTTTTTCAACGGCAGTAATAAAATTAGATTTTC
>JARQSV010000399.1:235086-245862 GCA_030142285.1 Calameuta idolon
CGAGAAGGAGATATTCCAGATGTTTTTTTATTTAAAAAATGTATTTTTTTCAACGGCAGTAATAAAATTAGATTTTCCCAAAAAAATGTTGCTGACGTCCCTTTTGCTGAGCTTTATTATCATTTCGGAAAACTTATCCGTTACAGCTCTATACATGTTATAATAGGTAAATGTTTGTCGTTACTGTGCTACATTGATGCAGATGTATAGAGATAAATAAATATATTTTATATGTGTGTATATATATATATACACACTTGTCAAGGGGCAGTTACAAGGACATCGCCTATTATGCGGAATTTTCAACGGCACGCTAACATGTTTTATCTAACAATATGGAAAAAAAAAAGTAAACCTTGGTATATTTAACGTCGGAATTTCAAACTAAGATAACATAACATATTCAGTTTAAAACTCGCTTTATGATCCTCGCTTGCACATTATATATCGAAAGGCTATGAGGACAGTCCTTCTAAAACTATCATGTTCTCGAAACTGCCATTCTTAAAAAATATATGTACGTACATATATATATATATATATTTATAATCATTTACCGTGCACCAGTAATTAGTTACGTCAGCAATATGGTCCTTTAATATGCGCTGTGCGATACGATAACAGTTTTTGGGAGAAAAAATCTGGAAAAATGAGAGTAAAAAGTGAATTAAATGTACGTATTATGTTATTATTATTATTGCTATTATTATAACATTTTATTATTATTATTATTATTATTATTATTATTATTATTATTATTATTATTATTATTAGAGTGAGCAAATTGTAAGAGGAAAAGAGAGAATTATTAAGAGTAAGCCGCAGTAAGAGTGAATGAACAAATGAGTAATTGACTGAACAATGAATAAATGAATAACAAAATGAGAAAAATAGATTGTGAATTTGATGGCTTTTCACCGCCTTACGTTTTCGTATTTTAAGGCAAATTGAACTGCGTTACACGCGATCCAAATGTCAACACTTATCTGTACAGTTTTAATATGCCGATGTTAATTATATATATTATACAGTGCCGTCAGAATAAAGCCACCAAGCGCAATAGACACACCATAGCATTCGACTGCGTTCGCATATATGTTAATGAATAAGGCAAAGATAGAGAGAGAAAGAGAGAGAGAGAGGGGGGGGGGGGAGGGACGCGATAAAATTGCCAGTCCTTTCCTGTTTGCATTGTCGTTGATTCAGTTGTTTCTATTATTAGATTTCTCTTCATTTTTTGAACTCTCGTTCTCTGATGTTTTGCATGCCGTTAATAATTGTCGAATAGCGATTTATTTTTTTTGTAATTGTAAAAGAAACGCAAAATCACTGAGAAAAGAGAACCTGATGTAACTGTATTATTCTAATTATTGTTACTTTGTTGTTTCTCATTGTTATTGCGTCAAATAGCGGTACACAATCAGTCTCCATCTATCCGTAATAACTTCTTTGTCAATTTGTATGAGGTACCAGATGATTATACTTACCTAGCTCTCTCTGTACTGGTACTTTGGGATATACAGCCTTTCTTATTTGTTTTATATAATGCATAAATGAAATTGACTCAATACATGGATTTCATATAACCCTTCACTCATAATTATACAACCTGTTACACACATATCCTCGAGACTATTTTTCGGCGATTCCATATTCAACTAAATAAAATACTCTACAAATTTGAAATTGAGATTAGCCCTATAGTATAAACTTGAAGATCTTTTTCATCATTGACTATATTTCCATCGGAGTCAAGTTGAAGAATGAAATACGTGTGTTGTATATTTATATATCAGTAAACTATACGAATACGTTCAATGTATTTCAAGGGTCGCTGTTACCTTAACGAATCCCCAAAAGCACGATTCCCATATGTCCGAAACGTTGCTCGTTCGAATCGTTATTCAGCTAATTTCACAATCCGCCGCTTGGACGAATAGAATGTGTTCCTTAGTAGCTGGACGTTATGTTCCGAACATTGAATATTCGGCCGAATAAAGTTTCGAATATGAGACGATTCGCACTTTCACTTTAAAGAACGACAGCGATCAGCAAACAAGAAGCTTATACAATTGGTAATAATTACCGGTAGAACTTTGCTGAGTCGGAAATTCTTACCAACCGAGTATTATTTATTCAGTTTCCGTTGACCGAACAGGTAAATACAGCCTTCCGTGGAATCACGTTTATGTCACGCCATGGATTTACGCTGTGCATGCACAATGATGTTATCTTTAACTGAATATAAATAGACTTAACATGCCAGTGTATTCTGTGCTTTGCGATTCAGATATGTAGAAACTTATGTCAAGTAGCCCTGCAACATTTACTTATTAAAATTTTCCTTGGCTTTTAAATTGGTAATTTTTCAGTGTTAATTGATGATCAGTTTTTTTTTTAAGACAATCAAAAATAAAATTTCAACCGTTAAGTTGACCGCAGAAAGTTTAATTTTTTCTTAATTAAATTCAATGAGAACTGAATCGTTGAAAAATGTAAAAAGTCATATGCACGTCGTTGGTGGGGCTAATGCATGTAGGAGCGTGAAATTGACCGCTATATTACTTTGTTTCTTAGCACGGCAGGGCTCAATCGAAGCGGAATTTTATGATGATCGTAAATAATACAATTAAAATATTTTATAACATCTTTTTTTAATTAGTAAACCAGAAAGTTGTTTGGATCCGAGAGGTAGATGCAGGGTTGAATAGTATCTTCTGGTTGGTCAAGAATCTGTTTTCCGTATTGAATTTATTGTAAGGCAACTTGATTGGTTGATTTACATATGCTCTATTCAAACTAGAATGCAAGGAAAACTAGCCTTTAATAGTATTAAGTTTTTGTGAAAAGAGTCATAATTCATAAATAATATCTGCTCAGCGCTCCTTACGACCTGATTCGGACCACGGTCTTACACGCGGGTGTCGCTATTACGATGGATTTCACTGGTGAGGAGCGACATTCAATTTGAAGCAATTTCGTAATTTATGACACGCCCACCGCGTGTCGCTGTGGTCGATTACGCCTTATGAACTTGACTTTTAAATTTCATGTTTTACGACATTTAATATTCTATTTGTAGTTTCGGAAATTCACGCGTGCTGCTTAGTTTCAAATTTTTCGATGAAAGAAAAGCTACGCATTTCGAGAAAAGTTTTTGCATCGAAATGTAATTCCAATTACAAGCCAATTTCGGAGTTATTATTTTCTCACTCTTTCCACCTAACAGCTTTACGCTTGTCGTATTTTCACTAAATTTAGGTTACACAGAGGACCCCCTGTATATGTATAAGACCGTGATTTAGACCGAAGGCAGAGGACAACGAGCAGATAGCATTAACCAATGAGCAAGGTTCTTTAGAACTAATATATGATGTTTGCAACTCAATGCTCTTTACGCTGTGATTTTCTAGGCTGTTTATAGAGACTACGGGCCATACAAAATTCTGATTGGCTTATTCGATTAGGTTATGTCCGTTTGCTTCGACGCAGTTCAATGCATAAACTCGGTTTAACTGTGTTATTAGCCAATCAGATACAGGTCCGTCTTCATCAATGCGGTCCAATGCATAAACTCCGCTTATCTTTAAAATACAAGTGCCTGATTGGCTAATAACACAGTTAAACCGAATTTATGCACTGAACCGTGTCGAAGAAAACGGGCCTTAATCAACCTAATTAACTAAAAGCATAACTGCGTATTCATGTCGAACAGATAATTCGTACAATTTGAATCCAGATTATGGGATCGATTGTATAACTCAGATGTAGTGAAAATTTTAAAAGTGAATAGCTGTTAGCCAATCGCGTGTTAGGGTCAAAAGAAGTCCAGCACAACGATTGGCTAACAGCTATTCACTTTTAGTATTTTCACTACATTTGGTTACACAATCGACCCCCAGATCTCTGATTGATGAAGATCATTCTGCCATTAAAGATTTAGCCAGTCAGGAGTCTGATGAACTAGACGTACGCGTTAATATGATTGATCTCTGGGATGACACAATAGGTCTGTTCTCGCTACCTACACTTTCTGCACTTTTCAAAAAATGCAAAGTCTCAATGGATGATATTTTTTTAGTACCCAATGAGAACTTCCCTTTTTGAAAAGTGCAGAAAGTATAGGTAGCCAGGCAAACCTGTTAAGTCCGTTCGTGCAAGCGGTTTTACGTGCTCCGGAGCATTATGGATGTATTCGAAAATGAGCCGAGAGCACATAGTGCGTCTTGATTTTTCTGTTTACTGCATGCATCTGATCGAAACGCAGCGCTCTCTGCCCATTTTCGAATACACCTATAATGCTTCGGAGCACGTAAAAATGCTCTCAACTTTTCTTACAGTACAATAACCTTCAGCGTGCTTTACGATAAACATAAGTTTGTTATTATTAAAAATTATCCTATGAATAATTCGAGGCATAGGTTATATTTTGACCAAGCTAGGATTTATAGAAAGAATCCATCGAGCTAATAACTTTCCCTTGAAATTAAAAACGTAATTGGTTGATTCGATCTATGGTAGAAACCCAAAGTCCATAAATACCTTTGGCCAAGAACACTACGTGATTATGTGTTCCGCATTGTTACATCCTGGAGCTGGTTACCTTGAAGTCCCTCGCTGATTGGCCGTTCAGGACCGTGAGTTTCATCAGGGATTCACCGCTGTATTGACTATGGAGATAGCGCAATGGGACCGGGAAGTTTGAAATGATATACACAAAGGAGTTAATTTATACTGGATTAAAATTAAGTTTATATTACAGTAATCTCTGCACAAGAAAAAGACTGATGTACGCGTATTGAATGATGAAACAAACTGGAGCACTGCCGTGAGTATACGAGTTCACTCTTTCGAAGTTAAGTCAGCACTGCCTGAAGAAGAAGCTCTTTTAAGCGTCGTGAGTCGTTTTCTTGTCGCGGACAATTTTTTGAGAGGGAAAAGGTGAAAGCGTGGAAAAGTTTCTTGAGAGGTTCCCAAGCAAAAGACAAGTCAGCGAAAGGGCCCACTCGGTTGCCAAATGTGGTTGACAAGAAACAGGCCCCGCTAGCTCATGCTAACCAGCACGCGAGCACGCACGCTGGGCCAGTACGACCCTTGAGTCTTATTGCGAGGGACCCCCAGAAGTGTTTCCTTTATTTATTGCTGCTTACAAAGAAAAGGGTCTTCAGTACAAAAGGAGAAGGTATACAAAGTATTAGGATGCCTATGTTATAAGGCAACGGGGGTCTTATATCTTACGTATAAGTAAAAGCAATAACTTTGGCTGAGTACTTTGAATATTAGGGGTTACTATAAATTGCGCCTTGAATTTTGCGGTATCAAATCAGGAAACAAGGAGCTCTACGATACCGAGCGACTGAGGGGCAGTAGCGACGGCGCTCAGTCGAACTGAATTCGTCACATCAGACGTACGGCGACATCTCTGAGGCATTTTCGAAATTCCACCGCCAAGGATATAAAGATGAGATTCTCTACCTATCGAAAGGTAAGTTTTATACTTAATCATTAATATTTTAAAATCGTTAATGTTTCAAAAACTCTATTTTCATTTAGAATTACTTTATACGCACCTGTTATTATGGATGATCTATGGTTTTGCATTGAGAATTGGGACTCCAATTTTTAAAAATTGCGATCTCAATTCGATTGCCTATAACATAGAAACTACATTATAGAAAATATTAATGTGTATAATAAATAGAGTTTATGGGTCTTCCATACATTATCTCCTAGAGTGATGACTTTTCTACCACGTTTCAACGTATCTCGTTGAGGCAACAAAAAATACTTTATAATTAAAAATCAAATACTATTATCAAATTAACGACACTGGGCAGAAAGACTCCAAATTTCATTTTAAAGTGAACAAATAAAAACGGTTCATCTAAGAATAATACTGTATTATGTTTATCTCTATAAAACACTAAACTAGATATTTCAAAAATAATAAAATAAATATAATTTTTTTTTAAAGTTAATTTGTAACGTTTTGCATCTACTCTTACAAACATTTAGAAAGCAGTTGGCAGAACCAATCAACTTTTCTTGGTATTCTCTTAACGCCCACGCATTGAAAGTCGTGTCACAGAAGGCAGCTGTCACAGAGGATGCTAGGTGTTGGCAAGCAGTGTGTACATACATGTTCACCAGGTGAAATTACTCTTCCTCTTCTTCTTCTCTTTTGTGTCTCTCGATGATCCTAAAAGCTTCAGGCTCCATGTATTGTTTTAAAATATATATTGTAACGTTCCGTCCTTATACCTCTCTATCCTCTATCCTTTTTCCTTCCCAAGTGTCCATTCTCGGTGATGGATACGTCAACAGCCCCACATAAGAGTGCATAGCACACTGTGGATGTGCATAATAGTATCTGACAGAACTTTTCACATCCTAGAATTCCTCAAAACTCCTATCGACCTATCACAGCGACGTCGCTAAAGGAAAAGGAAAAATAGGACATTTAAATTCATAATGTTATATAATTCCCTTGAAACTAGTCATAGCGACAGCCAGTAGGAAATAATACTAGAAAGAATTATCTTTAATATTCTAAGCTCTAAATATTCTAATACTTTTGCCTCGAGATAAGAAATTCGGCAAACGGGGGTCATTATTATCATCCGTGGGTACCGAATGATTATCATCCTGGTCATCAGCTGACCTACAGTCATCGGACGCATTGTGCAATCTGTTGTATTGTAGTTCCAGCTGCCTCTTTCGCGCTCCGAGAGATTAGTAGAACGAGTAAGTAAACAAACACACTCCTTGTCGCCTACAGACGGGAATATAACTGTATACAAATTATAAGAATATGTAAGTGTGAGAGAATGGAAATAGAAACTTAAGGACTTTAGAGAGTGTAATTTTTAGGATAATATAGCAGAATTGTTTTATTTTGAAAATCAAGTGTCAAATTCCTTCAAAGAACGCCCGCCCAGTGCACAAACCCTTGTCTGGTGATTCCCAATCGGGAATTGAAAAAATATGTAATGAAATCAAGCAGCGTTACTATTGGGTTTCACAACTTGTTTTATTTTGCTATTGATGGATTCGAGTCGATTGTTGATTAACTTTTCCACATTTTCATGAATCATATTGTATTTAGTTCACTCACTTTTTATGGGATGTCGATTTTTATTAAAATGTTTTATCACTGGCGATGGAGCTAAGTTGCAAAATTCTTCGTGAACCTGCCGATATGCTTCGTCTGAAGAAGTTTTGGCGAATTTTTCAAGAAAAGTCAGAGAAATTTGTATCTTCCATAGAAATATTCATCCTTTGCCTTGATCGCATTGATACTTCGCGACCAAAAGTTCTTAATGTGTGAAATAGAAATATATACAGGGATATATTAGGGAATACTTCCTTTAAAACGCCCCTTTCCAAAATATCTTTATCAGACACGAGGCACAATATGCGCGACCGTGCTTCTTTTTTTTTTGCATTTTTAAAGCATTCTATAAACCATTTCAACGTAATGCGATCTTCACTTGCTAATAGTCCAGCTCCTACAACTCGGCTGTTACCATTGGAATTTTCAAGCAGTAAAATCATTAATGCAATATATGATTCTGTTTTAGAAGTTTGTATGTACCATTGATGATCACTATTTCAGGCCGTAAAGACATTGCGCCTCTCGTATATTCTGTCGAAAAATATAAGCCTTTAAAACGGTTATCCTCATGTAAAATCGACACATCTGCATTTGTAATGATTGTAACGAAATATACAATTTAAGAAATTCCATTTCTGTCTTCAAAGTACTATGAGAATCAACATATATTAGTCAAATCTTTTTTCAAAACAAATTCTTTTTCTGCTGCAATTTTATTCTGAATAAATTTCTTATCCACTCTCAGTTGCAGCAATTCTAGGGCACTTTCTTTATCACTCCCCTCGGGCCTTCGATTTGCAGACATAAGATAAAAATATTCCCGCTGTAACGTGCGTTTACCCAACGAGTTCCCTGCGAGTTAAATTGTATTTAGTGTAAGGAATTGGCGAGCGGTGTCACTGGTTACATTTCCCCCTCCCCTGTAGTAGTCGTATCTGGTAAATTGATGGTTACTGGAGTCTCTTCACTTAGGGAATTGACCGTTGAAAGTTTAACATCGTGCAAGACAATAAGTATTGACTTCACTTAAGGAGTCGAACGTTGAAAGTATAATATTGTGAAAGACAATAAGTATTGGCTATTCGATAAAATCTGGAGCAGAATAAGTATTCGTGGGAAATGATCTACTATCAAAAAGGATCCACTCCTAATCGAAATTATATCGCAAGTTAACAAGGATCCATTCATAATTGGAAATATATCGCCACATGTGGACCCTAGAATCATACTGGAATCAAAGGAACAAATTAAAGAATACTGAGACGACTAAGACAAGGGAGATACATCATCGACCCGCTAAAATCTACAAGACGTATTTATTACCTACTTACATTTCTTTATATTTTTATTATTAGTCTCTTATAACATGTTACATTTTGATTATAAATTGTCTTGCTTCATAAAAGAAAACTATAATTAAATCATTAACAGTGTGAATATGAATGTTTTAGTGTGAATGTATATCTGTATGTAATGAACCGGTATATTGAGTCATGTGTTGTTAAAGATTATATTTGTAGTTTATCTTGCAAATTCTGATTATTCATTTATTTTATTATTTTATATATATATATATGCCAAAATTAGTAAATTGTTAATCATCAAAAATATAAAATACATAGATATTAACACTGCAAGATAAGTCACTCATAATATAACTGATAACATACTTTGCGTCTCTCTCTGTTTCATGGTTTATATTGTTTTCTGTAATTTTCTTTAAAATATATTAACGTAGAATAATATTATAAAGGAGCAATTGAAAATTGGGACAAATAAATAAAATTATACTAAATATGTAATTATTAAATAAGTGTACTTCCTTGCTTTTATTATGATAAATATTTTGTATCGAAACAATACGAGTTGTATATTAAGTATATTATTACGATAGAAATTGGTTATCACACAATCTGCGATATGCATGACCGAAACTATGTTCGCAGGGTGACTGTAACTCTGACACTCGTGACCGAAACTAGTGCTTACAAGGTGACCGAAACAGCGGCGTGGAGGTTAGAGAGTGACCGAAACCCCAGCAGCCGAGCGGTATTATTGAAACAATAATTTAAATATTATGATCTAATAATTGAACGCAAATAATTACTTTTGGATCATATTCAGGATTAATTGCATACATTAGAACAGGTAGTTTTCAAAATTTCGATAGAATCTGTTTATGAATAGCAGAAAACACAATTCTGGGCTCTAAAGATGACCGAAACTGAGCCGTTTACCTTATGCAGGTCCTATTCAAGTTCGAGAGAGTCGCAGACGAGGACGAGTGCATAATTCGGAGGCGTGGATCGCAGTTTTTACGTGTTTTGCGACCAAGGCGACAATTTGGAGCTTGTCACCAAGTTGTCAACAGAGGCATTCCTGGCAGCTCTGAGGAGATTCGTAGCGAGGAGGGAAATTTGCACCCAAATTGCCTCTGACAATAGAACCAACTTCGTCGGCGCGGCGCGAGATTTAAAAGAGGTTTCTGAGTTCCTGAGAAAAGAAAAGAAAACGATATCCGATCACCTGGCTCGACAGAAGATTCAATGGAAATTCGTTCCACCCTGATCACCACATATCGGCGGACTTTGGGAAGCCGCGGAAAAGGCTACTAAACGTCACTTCAATACAGTCACCAAAGGACTCGTCTTCACTTTGAAGAGTTTTATACGCTTCTCACTGAAATAGAATCAATCCTCAATGCCCGACCTCTCACCCCGTTATCAAGCGATCTTAATGGCACTACCGCTCTTACTCCTGCACATTTCCTAGTAGGGGACTCATTGTTATTGCCTGCGGAACATGATTATCTCGAGGTGCCAGACGACAGGCTCTCTCGGTGGCAACATATTCAAAGGGTGCGACAGCACTTTTGGAAACGATGGTATAACGAATATCTCCAAGAGTTACAGAAACATAAAAAATGGTACATGAAGGGCGACAACCTGGAGGTTGGCAGATTGATGCTTCTCAAAGAAGAAAATGTTCCACCGCTAGATTGGGTTCTTGGTCGAGTGGTGGAAGTGCATCACGGTGCTGACAACGTCGTGAGAGTCGCAACTGTTCGTACCCCAAGCGGACTGTTCAAGAGGCCTGTAAAGAAGCTTTGTCCACTGCCGAATGAAGAATTAGAAAACTAGGATAGCAAGAGAGTCATTTGTGCATCTCTCTTGCCCTCGCAATTTAAAAAATCTAAGTTTGATTATACTGTAATGAGCCAAAATGTCAACCGTAGCGACATCCTTAGGATAACTGCTGTAATGACAAAAATGCGAGCCCTAGCGACATTCTTTGTATAACAGTAAAAGTTAATTATACTTAAATCGTGAGTAACACGGATTCGTCCTGCTGCTGCCTGGTGTCGTCCTTTTCTGTCTCTGACCATCAAAGAGATCGGACGTCACCACGCAGTACAGAACATCTTATCAAAGAGAGAGGAAGAGCTATCGCGACTCGTCATAAATACATGGAAAATTACCATCAAACTAAAGAGAACTCATAAGAACTGTCACGTGATTTTTCGAATCACGATCACAAGGCGACTCCGACTACCGATAAAGATCATGTTCTCGTTTCCGGCTCCCTTCGGGTCGCCACTCTGTTCAGAAACTACGCTCTCGGGTTGGTTAGTACAGTTTTGCCAATGCTCTCGGACGATTTCG
>JARQSV010000399.1:245962-265670 GCA_030142285.1 Calameuta idolon
AGAAATATCGGCGTTTGGCCGTCCTTATTACGAACACGGGTCGACGATGCGAGTGCCATCTAGTACAAAAGAATGTAGTTTTAAGAACACGGAAAAAGAATAAATAGAATTTTGTGAGTTCAAAACGGAACGTTAATGAAGATTGTTTTTTATTTCATTTAGAAAATTGTGCAAACGTGAAGATATTCTAGAATTCTCCCAACACAGGCTTAAACACGTCGGAGGAAACGGGCGACAACCACCAATTGATTAGGTATAATCGAAAGCTAAAAAGTTAAAGTTCTCCGGCTAACTTCACAGAGATGACAATCGAACACTTCGCATAGTACCAACAGGCATGAAAAATCGAATTTCGTACACTGAGTTGAAAAAATTCATTTGAAGCAAAAAACGCAGATCACTGAATTATTTCTTTTTGCAATTAGTTATTATCTTTTCCGCATTAATATTATAAAAAATCAATGTTCTTAACATCTTGAAGATTTTTGATTATTGTTAAAATGTTTGCGACATGTCAAAGTACGAGAATTCTGATCAAATCAAACTGTGCGCTGTGAAGTAGGGGTAAAGTGTTATTTTTTTTTACTATTTTTTTAATTAGAAAAGTCATGTTGCAAAAATCTTATTACAATTTTTATAATAAATATCTCTGTAACCTTTATTAAAACATGACGAAAGCTTAAACAAATGCTTTTTCTTTCGTCTTCACCTTCGCCATACTTATCTGCAAAAAAGACAAATTATTTACTTGATATAAAAGGTTTCTTGAGCCAATAATGCAATTAATCAGTCTATACTGTTGATGTAATGGGTTTCAAGAAATTGATCTCTGGTGACACTGTGATAGCTTCTATCGTAGCCTTGGCAGCATTATGCTAAAAAAATAAGTCTATGCTGTGACAATGTGCTTGAAATGCTTGAATAAATGATTATTCGTAGCATAGACTTATTTCTTGAACATAACCATAATCTTCTCAAATCTAGGATAGAAGCTATTGCAGTATTACCAAGGATCATTTCCTTGAAATCAATCACATTGATACAGCGTAGACTAATTTTTCAACATAAAATTGTCAAGTCTGTGATAGTAGCTTTTGCAGAGTCACCAGAGATTATTTTCTTAAAAAAAAAAAGCATATCAACACAACTCATTTATACATCATTATAAGAAGTGTCGATAATTTTGTAAAATAAATAGTCAAGTACCATTTCACTCATAAATCAACGATTTCAGGTTTGATATTCAATCATAAATGTCCTTCATAAAATGCGCAAGAATGTTCTCTAACTTACTTATATTTGAAACTACTTTCGGTCGGCCACTAATGGGGGATATGAGCATTACATATGTTTCTAGTACTGGCCCCCCCTGAATAATTCGTAAAAATCATAACTTGAGTATATTTTTTAACTCTCCATATTATATTTAAGACCTATATAATTATTGTTATTCATTTTTTAAGCGATTAATCACCTATTAATTAAAATGACTGCTTAAAGGTGGCGGTATTCATCTGCACGCTGTGGACACCGGTAGGCGACTGATAAAACAATATTTTCTTCATGTGAATTGTTCATTACTTCCTCATTGCGCCAGCTGATAGTTGGTATTCTAAATATCATTTATAATATAGGAAATCGTCGCCGGAGTGCCCAAAAAAGTCGATATAACAGAAAACATTGTAAACCTGCCATTAATCGGAGCATTTATCTTAGCCGGAGGGATTTCAGTTGACTAATATGCAGCGACAGGAGCTTAGTCAGATCTTATAACAAGGGATACCAAGTTCTCACAAATATCCAATGTATATGATAAATGCTTTCCAAAGAACTCTATATTTATTGATTATGTAAAATAAAAAGTTTTGCATGTAGAAAAATTAAACTACGGTATATGTATAAGAATTCGGTGTGTAGAATTCGTGTTTTTACAATACTAATTTATAAAAATACAATGTGTTGAACTTTATATATGTATAGGAGACATGCAAAATATTTATATAAAACAAAATTAAAAAGTAAAACATTCTTTAAAAAAATGTGTCTAAATAGAGCGGTACAGAATTGGCACGTGCAGAACTAACCTTAGACAACATACATGTCCAACAAGACTTCTTCTGTGCCATTAGACGCCGACTTCTGGACATTATGTGTTGTCTGGGAAGGGACAACACAACCTGGACATATTGCCATCAGAGTTGTTGATGTTAGACATTTTGCATCCATAATAAAGAGCATACCGTCTAAGAATAAAATATGAAATTTTGTTTACAAAACAAAAGACAATATCTTTATTATTCTTCCTTTTATTTCACATGATTATACTTCATACGTTCAGCTCCAAAGTATTATCCTCAGTAAATTACTAGCAAAGCAAAATATCCTCATTAGCTGGATGCTCTGTAATTCTTGATATTCGCCAGAACGTACAATGGGATGATTAGGATTCCAACGGAAATTACTGCCCCATGAGCAAGTTTCTCCTGAAAAACAGAGAAATATAGTTTTAAATTACGAAATGATTCTACCTAATTAGGAGAGTTGAAAAAATATTTTTTTTACACATTCTAATCATTTGATTCTAATAGTTTCAAGAATATTCTCCCCTTGTTCCAACTTAAAACTTGTGAAAATAAGGAAGATATAGCGGTTGAATTATATGTTTCTATATATGTTTTAATTTTACAATATAAAATTTTAATCGCATCTTTCTCAACGTCATATTTTTAGAGTATGTACCAGAAATCGTATGTCGAAAAAGATTAAATCGATTTGCTTGAAATTTTATGAATTATTCTACAGAAAATTATTTAGTATTGATAATATTATTCGTTTTGATGGCATAAATTCTTTTTTATCAACTAATAATACTATTTTTTGGTGAAAAATCGTTATGTTAATCCTTTCGCTACGAAGGATTCGCTACAGACGTAGATAGGAACACAAGTCTCATACCTACCCAGACAACACATAATGCCCAAAAGTAGTCTTTAAGACGTCTAATTACACAGAAGTTGTCTTTAAGACATCTTAAAGATGACTTTTGGACGTGTTGTCTGGATAAGTATGTATTTCAGTGACACGCAAATGAAAAGTCCAGCTTAAACCTCCGTTCATAAAAATTGGTGGCCCTAACAGAATGCACGTGCACAACTAAACATGCTTCGGTATTGGATTTGTGTACGTACGCGCATAGTCAATACGCTCTATAAAAATGAACGATCATCAACGAAAGTCGTGTATAAATGACACCCTTCAAAGGAGAGGAGGATTCACTAACAGTGTATGTATACACTGTAAGCCAGTATATAGCAGTTACTGTTTCGTTTCGTAAATCCCGAGTGCTTTCATGTTACGCATATCGTAGCGAAAGAATAAGTAAGTTCAAACGGCAGCCACTTCGTTAAAAACGAAATTGAAAAGAATGATTATAACGGAGACTAATTTCATTAATATATTAAAAAATTGTTTGGGGTTTTTAAATTTCAATTAATTCCTGTGGAAATACATCTGGTACTGCAAAATATCTTTTTTCTTTAGACATGCTTCGAGCAGACGGCCATACCACTACCATTTCTCAATATTTTATAATTAAAATTTCGTTATAATACCTACAAAGCATGTACTTTTCACTGAAAAAATATATATACTTTATAGTTACGTCAACAAAACTTCCTAAAAATTATTTTAGACCCATTTGGATAGGTAAATCCGTTTAGGCTGTAAGAATGTTCGATTTTCATACTTTACAGTATATTTCATATGTTCATCTAACATAACATATGCAGAGTTATCCGTGTCAAATGCACCATATAAAGTTAGCCCATCCATTCGATTTTTATGGTAAATGCATCTTTAAGTGGTGTGTTTGTCGTGAATAACCCTGTAACACAGTAGACTTTTGGTGTGACCGGTGTTTGAATCGTAAGAAATGTTTGCGTAAATAAATACCTTTCTTCACCAAATCATAATCTCAAAAAACCAATTTGGATCTTAAATCTACCTCTTCAAGATACGACTAATAAATTTTTTGTTTATTAAATATTGTAAAAATTATCAAAGATCTAATGGACCTCTGTATTTTTGACGTTTTTTTTTGTACAAGAAAATATGAGAAACTTTGTGACTTAGCAGTTCGCTACATTTTCTAAATTCTAAATTTAAAATCATTATTTAATAAAGTTGGGAAGTCAACTTTCTTGTTATTTTTTTTTGCATTTCATCGTTTAGTCCCCAAGATTACAAAATGCATTTAAAAAAAACTTTTCAAGTGTATACACATCGTAACAAACAGATCAATATTTTCATTTTGAATTAAAAAAAATTTCTACTAATTTTACATATAGTCCATCCTGCCCCATCAGGAGCTAGTTTTAGATGTACCTTATTGACCTTGTTCCATTCACCCCTGTTATGTTTTTGACGATGTGGACGATACTCTGGCTTATAATTACAGTCGATGTTAAAGACAAGAGTAAAGAAAGATACCCGAAAATGTTTGCCGAATATTATACTCACTATGTAGATAAAAAAGAATGTTGTTTAGGGTGTTATTTACCCTATCAGACTAACGAAAAAATGATCACCCATTGCTATTGCTATGTAATTTTAGGTTGAAATATGCATATTAGTTTGTATATATATACGTTCAATTGAACAAATAGAACAGAAATAGAATTGCTGTACGTATCAATGTACACGATTTTATGTAGCTTAGTAAAAAGTTATTCTGGTCGTATTTTTAACGGGACACGGATAAACATTTATTTATATGCGCTGAAGAGCCCAGTTTACTTTTCGATTTCTTCTAAGAAAGCTGTGTCTGTTCGTAATATCGATTACTGTTTAAAAACTAAAGACATAGTGCAATATCGACTTAAAGTCAAACACTATATGAATATTATAAAGTAAACATACTAAATCTCAGATTGAAGCAATGAACCGGTCAGAAGACATTAAGCATATAACAAGAAAGAAAAGAAAAAGCGGAGGAGCGTAAGAAAAATAAATTTTCCATTCTAAAAAAATGAGTCATACGCGAAAGTTTTCGATAATTTTCTGTAATTCAACACACCTGTTGATTTGATCTCTATATCGCCGATACCTTACATAAGTCGGGTAAGTACAAATACAGGACAAGTAAGCTTGATACGTAATACGTGACTTACGGCGAAGGAAACACGAACACGAGGTGGACCAGATACAACATTCCTGGAAACGACGTGGGCCGTAAGAGAAGGCGTACTACTGGCAATTCTCGCCGTCCTGGCCAAGGTCCTTATTCCTGTAGCGAACATCCTGACGCTTGTAAACAGTTCAAGAGACTGAAGACTCGACACAAAATGTCTACTACAGGGTGGGGTTCCAGGCTGCGACGTTTCTTAGTTGGTGGGAGAACCAATACGTGATAACAGGGGTTTCAGTTTGTTCTCAGGTTCTGAAGTTCGTATTCATGACGGGATCTTGTCTCACTGTTGATGAAACTTACTATCTATATCCTGATCGTCAATGGCTTTGTGGATTTTTCATTTAGAGTTGGTGAACGTTACTCAGAATTAGTGAAATTTTTTAAGAAGTTTAGGAGTACTGTGTGTAGTTAATACAAGCAACATCACAAATGATATAATACTGAGGTTTTACCTGTGTTTTATCTGTTGCTTATCTATCTGGATATTATATCTATCAATATTCAGAAAATAGATTAGGACAAATGTGTTGAAGACTTCAGACAGGCTATATTATGCATGCACGGCACAAGTTCTTTGCTGTTCTTTTGAGACTGTGATGCAGAAATAATAATTAATTACCCGTTGTTAGCCAAGCTGTATAGAAGGGATCAAATTTAATTAAAGTTGATATGCAATGGACTATTGCTTTTGAAGATGACTATGATGTGATTATCATTATCCATTACATTATCCATGCCTTCGTTGTAGTTTAAAATATTTTCTAATAATTTTAAACTTTAATTTGTGGTCATCTTATACATAGAATCCAGAATATGTAATTATTTTAATTGTTAAATTAATTTATTAATAGCAAAGAAACTTACCATGTTGTTTTCTTTTGGCTTAGTTACAAGTCCATTGTTTGTTCTGTTAATCTTTCGAACAGTTACACATTACGGAAGCTACTTCCCTAATTTAAATTTTTTAATTCTGATAGGATTTGTATATTCGAGGGTTAGTTGCAAATAGTACTATATATTCATAGTGTGATATTACTATGGATAGTACAATTCAATCATGAATAGTTTAATAGTGAATGGGACATACAGCAAAGCAGATGGAGTAATTGTAATTTTTAAGGCATCAGCATTGATCGTAAGCCACAATTTTGAGTTTGAATAAATTGAAGTTAATGAAAGGAAAATAAGCTTTGACCATAGAGCAACAAACTTATTTTAAAGGATGTTTATGATAATAAATAACTTACAATATATTAATACGATATTTCACTGCATCCTTGTTGCAACTTTTTTATGCATTACAACACAGAAGTTCAATAGTATATAAATACAATATAGAATAATTAACTGGGAATATACTACAGTATCAAACTATTGAAAGTCCACAGTCACTTCACTATTAATGACGATAAGTTTTAACGTGAGAAAGGACCCAAAGTGGAGTGAATAATATTCCAACTGCAATTACTGTTCCATGAGCCAATTTCTCCTAAAAAAAAAAATTAGAATTAGAATATAACAAAACAAATTAAAAGCTAAGAAAAACGTGCCATTCATTTTTACAATTCTAACTTATAATTAGATTACCATGTACGATTTCTAGTGGATAAATGTAAGATATCACTGTTAAATGTTACAATAGATTATATAAGGCCATGGTTAAATTAAAATCACAGAAAAAAATGTAATCCTTACCGGGAAAGATACTCTGACTCTAGGAGGTCCGGAAACCAAAGTCCTTTGTTGTGAGGCCACACGGGGCATCAGCCGCCACGACTTTTGTAGAGCAAACATTTTTTACAATATTTAGGAAACCCTTGCTTCTCGTCAAAAGACAACTAGTGCAATGGCGATGGTACCAGATATAGTACTTAATCTGAAGTTGGCTAAAGGGTCACAGGAGGACTATCAGTTACAAGTTTATATTCTTACACTCGTTCAACAATTTCTCAAAGTAGGCACTTAAATATTGACTTTTTTATATTAAAAGAATATATTGCGATTATATTATAAGTAATAAATTCTGGGCTTTGTTGATTTTGCGTTTTATGATGGTATAAACAGTAATTATTTCACTTCCGGTTTTTAAATGACCAATTGAAAGCAAAAAGGAATGATTTTACCCATATTACTGTCGATTAGTATTACATATAATAATATTCTAGTATAATTTATTTTAAAAATATATTAAAATGTTCCACTTCTGTTAATTCGTAAATACTACAATGATTCGTGACAAAAAGTACGGTAATAATCACCTTTACAGTTTTATTAACAGGAATTTCAATGCGATATGAAATAAAGTAGAATTGTTAAAAGGCTATCATCAAAATCCATCATAATGAAATAAGTAAACAAAATGAAATAAAAGTGTATGTTTCTACTGTGTACGGTTAAAATAGAGTTAACCAATTAAAAACGAGATTTGAGCGGAATAAATGAACTTGATTGGTTAACTTTATTTCACCCCTAAACGTTGGAAACGTGCAGTAACAGCATAAAGTGCTACATTTATATTGTTGAATGCCATGTGAGATGTTTTAAAGTATGTAAATTGTAGGTTAAGCATTCTGTAAGAATAACTTATTGAAGCCTGAGAAATAATCAACATATATAAAAGAAAAAAAAAAAAACATCGCAACCCTACTGTAACAGGACAAAACGTTTTTAGCAAAAGGAAATTATATAATATTACGTATTTTACACACAAGTCAAAAGACAGTAGTATAATGTGCGCGGTTAGAACTGAAACTGAAACATAGTCAATGTCTTATTGAATTTTTATTAGAGAAACTATGAAATATTCCAACTCAAGAGTAAATATATTCAATTGACGATTAATCGTCTAGAAATGTATTCGAAAGTTGCGCTTCCAACTTGTATCTAGGGTGCATCCGAATGTAAACATGGCCGCTACTGTGTTGTCTGACGGGTGTTTGCGTGCGATCAAACTCGAAGATGTTATGCTGAGGACACAATAACCGATTGAAAATATGTGCATAAAGGACCCAGGTAATAAGACTAATTATCATCTCGTTAAATCATCATGTGACGCAAAATTTGGTATTCGGTTGGCGACTGGCTAGTAACGTAAGTTCCGTTCAGTCGAATCCTGTGTACCTCTTGCGAGATACAAATTGCGGCTTTTTGGAGTGACTTTTTTATTTGGGTCGAGGAGCCTACGCGCGAGGATTAACGTGCATCTGGAATAATGGAACGACACATGGATTTTTCTTATGGGATTGTGCTAAATATCAGCTTTGAGAAAATTACAAACAGCTGGGTTGCTAGGTGGTTCAGCTGACTAGCGATTGACCTGCAAAACCCTGTTGGGATATAAGGGTCAACGAAATTTTGGAAGAACTTGAATTATCGCAAGCTCTCTTATGGGAGTTTGTGAAATCTAAAATTTTTCAAAACAATGTTATATAGATGTCATTTTAGTTTGTTTCCTAGTGGTTATTTCCTTATGAGATTGTTATTTACTAGATTTTTTTATATTCATTGTGTTATTTTTTCAGTCAGCAATCATGTTTATATAGTTGTTTTATGTTTGTTTTTATACTTTGTATGTTCTATGTCTGTAACATGTTTCACTTTTGGAACCTCTACTATTAACTTTTCATTAGCCTCTGTGAAAAAACTTCATGGACTGTTCATATAGCAAGAAATTTCAAAAGCTTACGTTCGATATAATTGTTGATAAGACATTATCACTGTTTGTCAAGCAATCATTCCACAAAACTATGTAAGAGTTTCTTTATAGCATTGTCTATTCAGCTTTCATGTTTGTGCTTAACAATTTGATTTGATTATTAGTTTAATAGATACTAGTTTTCTGAGATAAATATTTTAAGGAATAACGAGTACAAGGTGTTTTCATATATTTAAAAGTGCTGGTCAAATTCAATCCAAGTTGCATTATAGGTTGGATTTTTCATACAATGTAAATAAATTGCAGGCTGGTGTCTGGGTGAGCGATGAACGTATTCCGGGCTCTGATTCCGTGTGCGTTGCAACGTGGTGGCGAAAGTGGTGGCGGAGGTGGTGGTGGTTGCTGGTCGACAGGCGGAAGACGCGGGGATGATACACGCATGACCCATAGAATGGGAGCATCCGCCTCTTCTAGCATTGCCGCTGTGGGTGGAGATCCCATACAGGCAGCCAGACTCTCATCCTCTGGTAACACCGACCAGCTTGGTGTGATTGTCAGGTATATTGCAAATATTAACTTATATGTCAATTAGTTATAATGCATAATATGTGAACTGCAGTATGTCATTTTATTTCATTTATGTAACATAAATAGGCCATGACAAGTTTTATGCCAGTTAGGTAGCTAATTTTAGAAATAGATTCCTTGCAAGAATGGGGAACATTGTCATAATCACTGAAAATAAATTGTTCTTACATCAATTCAAGTCTGTTAATATTTTTTTAAAATAAATAACATACCTGATTGGGAGCACTATTAAACTACTGTTTGGAGATACAGATTTAAACATAGCTATACAAGGCATAGTTGATCCTTCACAAAGGTACATAGGTTTTACACCATAAACCTGAATAGGAAAATTGATTATGTTTTATGTATTCCTATCAAATATTTGATTTTGAGAAGTTAGTTATGAATCATTATTGATCGCTGATCTAACCAATTGAATTGCCTTTGCAGCAGCACAATAATGAGAATCATGTGGATCTTCTTTCCAAGGATTTATACCAAAATCCATTTGAAACTTGCATTGATTTGTACTTTTGTATTGCTGCCAAATTTTTCTAATGTGATTATCGAGATGTCCAAAAGTTTCCATGGCAGTTTGATTTGGAACCAAACGAACAGAAAATTTCCCAACTACTCTACAAATGATCAGTACAATAAGATTGGTTAATTGAGCTAAAAATTTTCCTATATAAAAAGATAGATGAAAATCATAAACAATTTTCAGGCACTTGTTAGGCACAACAGCATGACTTCTTTTATTGATTGACTCGATTTCCATTTCGAATCCATGAAAACTTATGCTAGGCAATTTTGTTCTGTGCATAATCACTCTCATTGGTTTTTCTTTGTGTCTCAAGTGTATAGTACCAAGTTTCTGTTTGATTTTAGCAACATCAAAGGGAGTGTCTCTAATAATACTCTCTTCTCTGTGCGATATATCTTGCACGTCCCTGAGTATCTAAAAAGTGTGTTGTATGCTTTGATAAATTACGTTCTTATGATTTTGTCAAGTACACTCACCTCAGATACAGCTATTTTGCCATTTTTGTCTACCAAGGAACTAAGAATATTTACAGCATCGATAAGAGGTTGATTGAAGGCACCACCATAAATACCACTATGGATACTCTTCTCTGCACAGATTACTTCCAGGCTGAAGTGAGATACTCCCCTGAAACCATATTTTAGACAAGGTACTTCCTGAGACGTTTTATCAACAGTCAGGCACATGAAATCCACATCTTCGAAGAACTCTCGCTTGGTAACCAAAATGTTGTCTAAGCCGCGACTCCTTAATTCTGCAGAACCTTCTATGACAAATTTAATATTAACGGGGATATCATTTTTAGTTATTTTATAGATTTCCAGGGCATGTAGCCAACACAGAAGGGGTCCTTTGTTATCTGATGCACCACGGCCATATAATCTTCCATTTTTCTCGATTAAATTAAACGGTTCTGTTTCCCAGCCATCGGATTTCTTAGCTGGTAGTGTATCTATATGTTTGAATTTTTATTACGATATTTGTATATTTGCTATATATTGTTGTATTGTGGGATGTCCTGACCTACGTATCCGTAAATGCAGACGGTTTTGAGATCGGCGTCAGTGAATAAATTTCCAAAAAGGACTGGTGGTAACTTCTTCCCGTTAACAATGTCGTTGTTTTCGACAATTTCTACGGTTGCACCGAGGTCTGTCAGTTTCTTCTCACATAAATTTAACTACAATGTCAGAAACATATTTATGTGAAATAAGTATATATTGTTACGTGTACAGTTTATACCATTTTTACGATATTGGAGAAACAATCTGGTTGCTGCGATACGGATTGAATAGCCACAACTTCTTTGAGAGTTTCAGTAAATGCATTTTCATGCTCTTGTATGTATTTGTAAAGAGCTGGGAGTTTCGATTTTGGAAGTTCTCTAGGAGAGTCGTCACTTACGGTATCGTAAGACATTTTGAAAAGACTAATTGAACGCTGTCGTTTTTTTCATTAAAACTTCGAGCATAATTAAAACGTTGCTGCGATGGACATTTGAAAATCAGTGCCATGGCAATATCATAACAATTATCTTAGGACTGAGGAATATAAATTTTACAACTGGCGACGTAAGTTTAGCCCACTGATAAGGTTATTTATTTATAAAAATAAACTGTACACCTTTGCATCTTTCGTGATTCATTTAATTAAAACTTCAACAGTCATTTTGTAAGAGTTATTACTAAAAATGAAATAGGGGATTACTAATTATCCAATAAACATACATACAAGTATTTCGGAACAGTGTCTTGTTGTCGTAATCAGCTAAAATATCTGTTTCTATAAATCAGAATGTTCTATCGTTACAGAGAGAGGAAAAAGAAAGTAACCGGGTTCGCCACACTGCGTAAGAAGTTTATAAAAAGGCGGCGCTCCTCGAAAGCCTGTGATCATGGTAGAATTATCAGAGAACTGGTATCGACCTGGAGTCCTCTGGAAGCTGGCGCTCTTCTCGAGGAGTATGAAGCTCTGGCCGCTTTAAAGGATCTCCACGTACAAGCAGAGCTTGCTCGGCCACCAGCAGCAACTTTCAAACAAGACTTATCAACACTTTATGATTACAAGCACTGTACCGACGTAGACCTGGTCTACAGAGGTGCTTGCTTTCCTGTGCATAGAGCTTTACTTTCTTCCAGATGTCCATACTTTAGGGATCTGCTAGCAGGATGTCCTGGTAAGAATTTAAAAATTGTTGGGTAAAGCTGTATAGTATGATACAATCAGAGTCTTAAATTATTTTAGGTTACGGTGCTCGTATATGCCTGGAGTTACGTACACCAGGATTAGACGTGCAGATGTTCTCGGCGTTACTTCGCTATCTTTACACTGGTGACATATGCCCACACGATGCGAGTCTGGATACGAATTTATTGCGAAGATTAGGCGAAGAGTTTGGTACACCTAATCCTCTGGAGCATGATCTCAGATACTTGTTAGATACCGGTGATTATGCGGATGCTGCTTTGGTCTTTACGTCCGATAGTGATTACCAAAGACCAGACAGTGGAAGCTCAGAGTACGGGTTCAGACCTAAACTTGAGCTACCTTGCCACAAGGCGATTCTCTCCGCCAGGTCACCGTTCTTTAGAAATTTAATACAACGACGGACTAGATCTGGCGAAGATCATACAGAACGTGCATTGCATATACCGACAAGAATAGTACTGGATGAATGTGTTATACCTAAGAGATATGCAAGGGTACTTCTACATGCTGTCTATTTAGACACCGTCGACTTGTCCCTTATTCTCAGAGGCAGTGGTTGTGGGAACAGTGCTGGAAGTCTCGGAGAGGTAATGTCATCTTCATTGAAAATTATTATTGTTCCCATATCAAACGCTTCTTCACCAATATTTCTTGATAGGTACAGGCTCTTACTCATACCGGCCGGATGCGGCCTAGTCCCCTGGAAGAAGCTATGGAACTTTATCAGATTGGTAGGTTTCTGGAATTGGATATTCTTTCTCAAGGCTGCGAAGATCTCATATTGGAATGGCTCACTTTGGATTCGCTGCCTACAGTGTTGAGGTATCAAGAGAGTCCAACATTTATATTACCATTGATGAAAATATTGTATTGTCTCTGCCAAAGATCATTTATTTTAATCACCACTATTATTTTAATAGGTGGGGTAGCCAGCCGCATGGTTCCGCATGGGTGCACAGACAGGCTCTGCACTACTTACGGGAAGAGTTTCAGCCTGTGGCGTCTTCGCCGGTTCTTCACCAATTGGACCGTGCTCACCTAGCCAATGTACTCCAGAGTCACTTCTTACAAGCCAGCGAATTAGAGGTGCTTCAAGCTGTCCTTAAATGGGGCGAACAGGAACTGGTACGAAGAATGGAGGATCGTGAACCAAACTTACTCAGTCATACTGCTCACTCAGTCACCAGGAAGGGTGTCAAAAAACGGGACCTAAGCGATGTGGAGTTGCGAGAGATACTCAGTGAACTTTTACCTTTGGTTAGGATGGATCATGTTCTGCCGCCTAACAGTGAAATTTTAGCTCAGGTATATTAAAAAAAGTCAAGCTTCTTAACTAGTTTAAAAAGTCTCTGATGCAAATAATTTTTTTTTTAAATAATAAAAATAGGCGATTAGGAGAGGATTGGTATCTACTCCACCGAGTCATATGATTGGAGATGAAAGGGAAAATTTAAGAGTGAACGCATGGATAAGAGGCGGTAAAAAAAATGGATTATTCGTTAGACCTCGACTCTTCATGCCTTATTATGAAGAGATTAAGGTACGTAAAGTAAATTATTTATATGAAACCAAAATCTAATTTCCTTTATTTTATTTATTCTCTCTTTAGGCACTGGTCGAGGAGCAACTGGTCCAGGAGGCAGAACTGGTAAGATTACGAAGGGCAAGGTACATTCCTGACATTCCTGATACACTCTATATGGTTGAGGATAAACCAAGAGCTATGGGTGCTGTTGGTGTGGACATACTGGCAGCTGCACTTCCAGGTATTAGTGATCACATTTCATATTCAACTATTCCATAATATACATTTGTATATTATAGCAGCAACACTGATCATGTGGATTCTGAACCTTTGATTGTCATTTATTATTCTATGTGCTTCTGATTATTTTATCTTCAGTATATCTCTCAAATCGGAAATAAATTTACAAAGAACTCTTGTGATTATTCTATCACAAGTTTGATTACGGGAAACACTAACATTAAAATCCATTAATTAACTATGCAATCAGTCGTTAAATAATTGCATTTACCTGTTAGTACCAGATTCAGCGACAATGTCGGCCATGCTAAAACGGGAACAAAAGCTAAGACAGTCACCAAGTAGTCAACGTGCCGTTAGCTTGCCGCTTTCCTCTCGCCACGAAATTAACCGGCAAGTACGTCTTCGTGTTGTCCGGGAGTTCAACTTACCTGATGCCGTTGCCGATCTTCTTGAGGTAAGTTCTTCTGGATATTTTTTAGATTTTATGATTGGTAATGTATAAAATAGAAGTTAATAGATATTGTTATGAATTACTTATCTACCGGTTAAGGTAAATCATTGGGCTAAATCGAAACGAGCAAAATATACCTTTTATTTCCTATTTCTGCTTTATCTCAGAATATACATATATATACGCAATATTCATATTCTTTTCTATGCAGTGAAACATATATAAAATTCTAATTCACACGAAACGGTTTATTTCTTTATTTTTTAAATGCGACTCTTTCTGAAAGTCCTTTAATAAAATCATGACTGAATCACAGAAGATACTCTTAAAATGTTTGCCTGACATATATACTACCGTTGAAAAGTTTCCAGACAATGGTTTATATTGGAAAAAATGAAATTAAAATGTCATTCTATAAAAACCGTTTTTAATCTTGAATAGTCCAGAATTTGAGCCCATGAAGTCTTCTCTTCCTATTACCGCGCAGTAAAATAGGTTTCTTAGTAGAAACTCTGTCCCAAAGGCCGGTTGTGTGCGAACGATCTTTGACCATAGTGATATCTGTATTTCATGAGTTTCATTGAATTTCGTTCGGATTTCCAATGCAAGTTTCCTATTTATTTTGCACATTATTACTAATGACCGATTCTCTGCTTTGGAAATGACTCGAGGCCTTCCACTGTCTGCTTTGTCCTTACTAGAGTCTGGTTTCCAGAAGGGAGTGATAGCATCTTCGACACTAGACTGCGATATTTTCTTTCATTTTTTGACAACATATTGTTGGCGGAGGCGGGGGGGGGAGGGGATATATGTTTTTCTATATACAAATCATGAACATGATTTAATCGAATGTTGCGCGGGAAAGACTGGCGGAAAAAGGTTTCAGTGCAATTGCAGGCCTTGTCCCGAAATTTTTCGACGACAGTGTATCTATGTACTGATTATACCTTTAACCTTTAGAGGGACGAGGTTTGAAAACATCTTTTGAAAATGATCCAAATTTGTGTCTTATATCATGGGTTTACTACATGCAATTTCTTACAGATTTATGATTTAAAAAATATCCGAATAGAAAGATAAAAAGCAACTCGCTTTTAACTACTTGTTTATAACGTTTAACGATTTCCATAGTAGTAAAATGTAAACGAAAATAGTAAATAACAATATTTTGACAGAGATTCATTCTCAAAGTGAAATGCGACGTATATTCTGCAAGGTTAATAATCATTTTTACAAAATGAAATTGAAAGAGTCATCTGACCCGAAATTTGTTGAATTTTTAATATAACATCGAAATTTTTGATTTGGATTATTTTTTCAGTTTTCTCTTAATTATTGCGAAAGTGGTGTGAAAATGATTGTAATCCTAAAATATGATAAAGAATGTAGCGTGCACTTCTCTTATTAACGATCTTTTTTACTATTCGCTTTCATACTGGTTATCAATCATGCAATAAGATTCCACGCATATCATAAGTTTTACAAAAAGTTTTAGCTTTTGTAGTATTTCTTATTGTGAAACCCTTTCTATGTCTAAAAAAGTAATATAGTCAATTCAGAAGTAAAATAGCTTCAAGTGACAGATGAAAAAATGCGCAAAACCCGTAAACACATTGTCTATTACCAATTTTTTGTTTTGTCAAAAGTAATGTGTGGTAAATCAATGGAAACCAATTGAAAACCATTCATCATTACCCTCGCAAAAGAGTATTGATAATTGGGAAATTATGCAACGAGAGTTCCTAGCACACAATATAATAATATACTTATAATCCTTAAAGGGACTGGGAAGTATGTATAAAATAACGGAGATCGGAATATTGTAAATTATAATAATGTAATACTAAATTCTAATGCAAACGCAGTGCATGCGTATTTTGGTAAGCTGCGCTGTTACTTACACAGCACTTTTATACGTCATAACTGATAAATAAAAGTGCGAGTTGCATGCAGTTTTTTCAAGTGTAAGGTGCTTGTATAAGAATTTCTCGTGCATCTCATATTGTTATGTCGCATTTATTTCTTATAAAAGGGCAATGTCACTATTTGTAAAACTAACAAATATGCGTGCACTTCGTTTCGATAAACATAATGCATCCATTCCGTGTAATTTACAATTTTCTTGATTGAAGATTCAAGAGAGCTTTTGACCTTCTACAGTCTCCACAATACGGATAATTCTACACACATTTAACAAATGTATAATATTTTTATTTCTTGTAAGTTATACACAAAATTTGTATTTTAAACGTTTTACAATCCCCTCTTTGCTAAACATATAATTCATCCACAAATAGAATGTGGTCTACAGGGACCATTATCTCATTACGATAATTAATGCATAGAATTCCCTAGACCTTATATTTTACTTAAGGACAGTCTATACGTTTAATAGTTCAATACGCTGAATATTTAACAGTCACTTTAATCGATGAAATAGTGGTTTCAGTGTCTACTTTGTCAATGTAAAAGTTATTCTATCAAGAAAACCTCGATAAATTCTACAATTTTTTAAATAAACAAACTATTGAGGAAACCAACCTTTTTTCTCGAAAGTTTTCAAGATATGCAACAATGTACTGCGTATCAATTTACTGGAAGAATTAGACAAAAATGTCTCTTGGGTTCCGATCTCATCCATTTTCTTTGTTGAACTACGATCCGCTTTTATCACTTGAATCATCATTATGCATTGAGGAAATTTAGTCGGAGCATATTTTTGTAAAAGTTCATCAAACGACTTTCTGGGGAAGTCCTTAGTGTCCACTTTAAGTAATTCAAGGCAATCCAAGAACGATTGGTAATAGAGATCAATAAAATCATCAAGACTTTCGTCTAGAACATCTTCCTTGGCGCTTGATAACATAAAGAACACAAGATCCGTTATTCCTACATCGTACCAGTATAATTGAAAATCAAGTATCTTTAAATCAATGATCTTTCCATCAGAATCCTTTTTGAATAACATATTATTTACCCAGAAATCATGATGAACCAAAGTAGACCATGGTTCCTCACCCTTAGTGAAAGAATTATCCATTTCTTCAGAATATTTCATAATCTTTTCTACTCGTTGAAGATAACTCTCAGCTTCCGGCATGCTTCTAATCTCTGCAAGCGCACTGTCGATCATCGCGTTAATACCATCCGTCGTAGTCTCGTTTATAGGATTCAATAGGGCTGGTGAAATCACTTTCTTAAATGTTGCTGGTTTCTTTATCTTAAGGCCAATCATCAAGGCATGTAGCTGTGCAAGCTTCTTGATAGCATAGTCCATGTGCTCTTTGTCAAGTCCCTGTAACCTGTTTCCGGTACTGAAACCCTGGTGATTGAGGTTTTCCAGTACTAGACAGGATTGCTCGTCAAAAACATCAGGTTGACCTAGACCTAATCTACCACCGTAATAACGTGGTACGAGATTGATCAATTGATCACGTTCAATATCATTTTCTACTTGGAGCTCAATAAAGGCTGGCACAATGTTTTCATAAAAATGCAATTCCTTCTTGAATGTTAGAGGACTATTAAAGAGATCTTGAAGAAAGGCAGTCGGTGGTGGCAACTTCACTACGAGATTTAATATTTCTGGATTACTATCTCTGGTCACATTCACATCTACTGCCATAATTAGACTTCCGAAATTCTCTCCTGGTTCTGTCAACATTTTCCATTCTACATGCAATATCTTGAGTTGTTGGCCGAGCGTCCTCTGCAATGCAGCTTGAAGGTCCTTTACAGGAAATTCGTGCCCGGGATTTGGCATTTCTGTATACGAACATAAAAGAATTTTCCCTTTGTCATTTAATGAAAACAATTACTTAATAGCTCATCAAACTCCTGAATATTGGGATTATCAGTTGGGAATAATTCATATTAGTACCAACAAGCAGTACGTAAAAAGACTTATTTCTAAGGTTATTTTTTTCAAAATTAGGAAAAATTGATGTGTTTTTTAATGAAACGATGTTTTTTTGTTTAAGAAGATTACAGTGTTAATCACGATTAAATTTGTACATAAAATTCATGTAGCATCTTCTATGCTATAAATTGATCCGAAATTTTAACTAGATTATTAGCATACTATTATTGATTAGTAGCAATAAATAGAATATAAATTGATGAATCTATTAAAGAAGAGATTTATTTAGTGATAATAATACGAATTTCCGATTTCATAATATTCTTTCACAATTTCAGAATAACATAGTCAATATAGTCATTATATACTGGGTGGTTCACTAGAATCTGAATACCTACATATCTCCCTTGGTTGTGAACATCCGAAAAAATGTTCAAGAAGTAATTTGAATAGGCTCGAAGGCCAAATCTAATACAACATTAATTTTTTGTCTAAGGATATTTTTTCTAGAATGAAGGGGCCTCTGGACTTCTCGATCGAAATTTTTTTAATTTTCAATTCACACGACAATTTTTGGGTCGGATTACGCTTTCAGATTGATGTTAATATGAAAGTAGTGTTAAAATGATTGGTGATCTTCCAAAATTTGCGCTGAACTCCGCTTTGGAAAAGAATCTCTATCAAAAACGTGTTATTTACGATTTTTCTTAACATTTTACTCAAATAGTAAATGAGAGGTCCGGAATCATCTTAACAACAATGGCGTTTTATTACACATTGGTGTTATATTCAAAATTGTAAAAATATCACTTTTAAATTGTCTAATGTTACTTTATTCGAGACTTTAGTTTTCAAAAAATTAAGGTAACCCGTGCGTGTACATAATTGTACTGTGTCTAACCTACTAATCGATAATAGCCGTTTCTCAAAATGTTTTAATCAAATCAGAGTGCATATGGATAATTTGGCAGTTGCGACCAAGAAATCTTTGTACTGTATCCCTTAGATACTATTTATATACTTCCACGATAAATGAAAATCATATCGATTCTATCCTTAAGTAGAAATTTCCTAATCGTTTCCTCAATAACTGAAAGGCGCTACCCGGTGGAAACTAAGTATCCCCAATAATGAAAACCTAGTTAATACCCGGCGTGTCGCACACTAATAACTAAGAACTAGATCATGATTCGTTCATTCCCAACTATGAAAACTTATCTGGGCCCTAACTAGACGCTCGCCAGTACCCCAAAAGTTAACCTAACTTAGGTTCAGACAGTTCCTTGTTGCAGTGACAGTTTATTGATTGAGCCTGATCGGCATCCAGGACAGAAGTCGTCTGCTTGGTTGCTGTGAATATGATGGATCGTATAAAAATTCGATTTCATCTAACGTGTTTGACAAACTGGTAAATGCTCTGCCAATCTTCGGGTATGGCGTTTGAGCTCGTAGGCACTTATGAAAC
>JARQSV010000399.1:272643-283495 GCA_030142285.1 Calameuta idolon
TTTTTTTTTATTTTCTCACCGTTATTTCTCACTCTTCACAAGTTCATTGTATGCCAAACGGATTCCAAGAAATAGCTTTAGGTTCTCTCTCACTTCGTCTGTTAAAGATAGTAAAGAAAGGCAAACACGGTATTCAAGAGAGGGGAAAAATTACAAAGCAATCTAAGCAATATCTTTTATCCCGTTAGACTGTCCATTCAAAAATTCTAATTCGTCAATTCCATTTAAATTCCATTGAAAAGGAATAAAAGATGGAAACCTTCCAATAAATTTGTTGCAAAGTGATATGATCATTTATATCGCACAATTTTCTGATGATCAATGAACTCAATTCCATTAATTATCACTTTAATCAGTCTTGTGTTCCTGGACGGCTTTTTCGTAACACGTCTAAGGCGCTTAATAAAAGCTCTGAGCTCTAAATTCGGGGCGCCTCAATCCGTAGTATATTTTCTTCACTCTCACAAGGGAGGACGCACTTTCATCGTGTTATTCATATGTGTGCATACACAAAACAAACAAACACACACACACACACACACAAATCCTGTGTACTGACGCATCACAAGAAATAATTATGATATTAGAGAAGAGACGTGGGACCCACGAGGAAGTTAAATAACCAATCGCTAGGAATTAGAAGAGATTCAGATAAAAATTATTAACCGGGAGTTTAATATATAAAGGTGAAAAGTAGAGACAGGTATCTTGCGTAGCTCTAAGTTTATGAGAGAAAAGCTACTTACAAATATCATCTGATTGATAGATGAGATAACTCCCATTCTTTTGCTGCTGGACACCTTAGTTGCATGCCTTATGTCGTATTTAAAACGACAGGATATACGGTTTACATAAGTGCAACAAGAATTTCAAACATTTGTCTTCAGCATGCAAAAAAATTGGGATTAGAGAAGATGCCCTGAACTCTAAATTTAATTGTAAATATAAACAGAGCAATGTTCAGGTTGTTGTTATTATTATTATTACGCACTGTGAATTGTACATAATGGTGTAGACTGTAAGACTCGACTACTATATAATGTTCAAGGTGATCGCGAGACAATGCGTGTTCTAATTAAAAATGGACGGTGGTACTTAAGAATGTTGATGATTTCTTCACGTAAGTCAGAGGGTGGAAGGCCGTGAAAAAGAATTATGAAGGATGGAAAATGTACGAAAAGGTGGCGGAGAATGAAGGAAGGGAGGAGGAGAGACAAGCGTTATACGAAAAGGAAAATGTAGATAAGCGAATGAAAAATGAAAAATGATGGACATTCTTCTGTATATAGTTTATTCCAATAAAATCAGCGCAGCTAATATATGATAACACACTTCGTGGTACAAAGAGAAGTTAAACTTAAAAAAAAGTACATTTTAGCGTTCAAAGGAGTGAATTTCTTGCGAATTATTAATGTGTTCTGAGACGCGCGCCGTTCATTTATCGATAGTGTCGAATCGCCTGGTAGGACGTGAAAGTTATTTATTATTTTGTAAAGTGGGATATAAGAGTCATATTGTGTGTACAGTCATGTCCAACAACGGGAATATTTAGAAACGTGGATCGGTAAGGGCGAATCTGTTAGATTGCCCTGATTTCTGTCGTTCCTACATTATAGAACAAAAGATTTCCAGGTCATTGCTGATCCTATCTCAAGATTAAAATCTACTTTTCTGTAAATCTCATTTCTTTCCTTTTGTTTTATATTATTATTTTGAATTCCTGAGATAGGATCTTTCATGCGACATGGTTCTATGGATGAGGAACTAAGGGCAACGACCATATTCTCCCTTTGTGATTCTTTGCTATTTTATAGCATGCATTAAATAATGGAGTACAACCCAACGTGTTTAAAATCGTTAATCACGGTAACGGATTCTTTAACGGTTTAATCTCGTTTACAAAAAAGAAAGAACGTTGGTTACTCTGAATAAGAAGTTCCTTTTTTTGATGTCCCTTTAATTAATATTTTTTGTTGTTAACGTTTTTATTATTTGTGGGGTTACTATGAGATTTCTGCGATTGACACAAAAACAGAGAGAAATTAACCAGAATTTCTAGTAACACTGACACGCGAACCGCATAAAATATACATTATTATTATCATCATCATCTTCATTATTATCATTATTGTTATACGCAATGTATTGCATGCAGGATCTATAAGGAATAGAATCCTCAAAAAATTCGTTGAGTATCGTACAGCACAAAACATTCAGATACATTTTAAAAACATTATTGGAACGTAATAAGCAGATCGATGTATCGTCAACGTTTCTCAAATGTATCTGAATTTTTTGTACTGTATGGATTCATACCGACTTAATAGAAGTATATACTGTCAAATGAGCTCTTTCACCCACGTGAAAGAGTATACGGCGGATTCTATCTCTTCGCAGCACATAGTAGTTATATTTATAAGGATTGTGAATTTGTGGCAAGAAATGTCAGATACTCGATATTCACGTAATGTTTATAATCGATGGAAAGAGTGTGTGAATTGTACATATAGTAACAGCGGCTCGAGTAGACAGCCGCCTATAAAGATCATTTGAATAATCGTATATAAGGTATGAAAAAAGGGAACTTGTATCCTTTCCTGAAAAGTACCCGAAACCACTTCTTGTTTTCTCCCTAAGATGAGAAAATTATGAGAAAAGAACATTTATATAGAAAAAGTAAGAAAGAAAAAAGAACTGTGTCAATGCATTCCATAGGGATCAGCGGCGCAGACAACGAACCTTATTATTTGATTTATTTTTTCTCGCGCCTGCGCAATCGGTCACGACATGGTCACGTGTCGCAGATTTAAATGCTGGAAAGAAACACCGCTAAATATCGATGTCGTGCAACGCGAGCGAGAGCTTTCCCCGGCGAGTCTGTGATAAGAGGTCTCGAAAGTCCATCTCCCACTCGTTTACACATAAATTTCCATAATACTTCGATAGGAGAGTTTTGCTCGCTCACATTTTCTAAAAATTTCTTCAATGGATAAAAAAGACCTCTTCGGGACAATTTTGCAGTATGTTTTTTTTTTTTTTCCCCTTTAGACAAGTGGAAGAATGCTTTTACAATAATTTTCTGCTCTTACTCTCTACCTTTCTTTGTCTATAATATCTGCACGGAAAAACATCAAATTATCCAACAACGGAAGCCTTCCAATTGTATAAAATAAAACTATTAATAAGCAACAACACGTTAAACACATGCAGCACATTTTGAATTACCTCTCGATAAAATATCTTCCCCGATGATTTTACGTTTCTCTCGGATGACGACATTATATGTTTCATACAAATAAAAGAAAACATCGCAGACCCTTCAACTGATGAGAAGCTACTGCGTTAATAGTAATAATAATTTCAGTGTCCTGGCAACACGTTGCTTAGTGCATTTGAGAAATGTTATCGTCGTCATCATCATTCCTTGTAATTAAAAACGATTACTCTATTGAGCGTCGATGTTTCGATTAATATATTGTTCATGCACAGTAAAAGTTGATTAATAGTATCTGTATATATTGTAATACCTGATATTAAAAGAAAAAAAAAAAACAAACAAAAAATGATATATTTCAAAAAAATATATATTGTCTTATCTTTCCCACTGCACGTTGTTAAGGAATATATGGGAAACAAAAAAAGAATGGTGCGAGAAGGGGGGGGGGGGGGGACGAGTGTTGAATCTTTGAATAATGATAAAGCAATGCATTAAAATCATGGCACATTTAATAAGTGAATTTCTTCATAACAATGACATACTGTTTCATCAGATAACATTTAGGGTTTATTTTTTTGGAATGACTTATAAATATTTGTTTTTCATTATTTTGTCTTCCTTAATTTTCCTCGTCTTCATTGATACGCTTTATAACACTCAAATGGGGAATTAACAATATTGCTTATATTATTAACGTAAATTACACGGAGAATCTTTTATTAAGATACTTATGTCTATATACGAGAATGTTATGAATGTAACGTATGAATAGATGTATATAATTTACGTAGGCAGCATTCGAATGATTAATTTTGCTTAGCACCTACAATCTTTTACATACTTGCATAGTTTAATACACGTACATAATTTAAAACCTATTTTTATATGTTCCTTCCAAGTAAATATTGAAAGTGACACTTGCGAATTATTTTATTTTTGGATGCACTTTTCTTTACAGCAATACAGCTGCCATTAACTTCGACTCACTTTAGTAATTTTGTAGTCTTATTATCCCTTATTATATAATCATGAAATGATATCTTGATAGGCCAGTGAAACATTTAAACGGTGAATAGCGACTTTAACATTATTTTAGATAAAATTAGAAAAATTAAATTATAAATTCCTAATATATTTCCTAATTATCGAATCACTAGAGCCTCATAGAGTTTTGCATTTTAAAAATAAGCTATCGAGATTTAAAATATTTCAGATACAAATATTTCCTTCGCCTTTCTTTGTTCTACTCAAAAAACCCTACAAAATTATATTATACAAATTGTTCTTCAACTTTTGTCATTCGTATATAGTATTAATAAATGAGAAATTTCTTTAAGCATTACGAAGTGTCATTAACATAATTACATAATTACAAACAATACAAACTTAACAAATTCCATACTCCTTAGGCTAATATAGATCGATTTTTGTGATATTAAATAGTTACAAACAATGATTATGATAACATTTGTCATGTCGTATGCTGCTCTTATTAGATGAATCTCTGGGAATCGCGAACTACAGGGAATAAACCAACTGTGTAATAATTTAATTATATGAAATGTTAAATGCATAAACACACCAGTACAACCCTAATGGCAAGCGCTTATTTTTTCGGGGCTATGAGTCCTTTGAGAATATCAAAGCTATTCCCATCTGGATGCACAGTAAATATGTTTCCGTCTCTACTTTGAACCTGGAGAAAGCCGTAATCATCAATACCCAGAATTTTCACCTCCTGGGATGATCCGTCTGGTGAGATTACAGTAACCTCAGCATAACTACAAAAAATTGCCATTGTAAAAAACATCTACGCTATTGCTATTCAATGGGATATTAATATATAAATTACTGACTTATGCAACCAATATTCGTAATACACTTCGTATAGATAATCCAAGTTGTCATCCTGAACGACATTTATCAGTCTCTCGATTTCACTGAAGACAAGAGCTAAAAATCTTTCGTATGAGAGCTTCTGCAATTTTGTAGCGTTTTGTTCGTTGTACCAACCAATTACGTCGTTTATACAACAGGTCGGCACGCTGTTTGATAGGTTTATACCCACCCCTGCAAATTGAAGATACCTTAATGTAAAATTGAACGTTAAAAAATACAAATGATGAATGATTCTCTAGCACTTTTAGTAAATCGTTCAAAAACCTATGCCAGCAATTAAGTACCTATGTTACAAATAGCGTTTAGTCCCTCCATTAGTGTATTCACTATTAAACCACCAATTTTTGCTGTACTGCCCGCATAAATGTCGTTAGGCCACTTGAGCCTGAGATCAAGTTCCTGCAATTACCATATAGTAATTAATTCATTTTTAAAAAAGATGCTTCAAATAGTACAATTTTTACCTTATAGCCTGGGATAGATTTTACAGCAGAAACTATAGATACAGCAATCAAATGTTGGAGAATCGGTAAATGTTTTCCTAAGGGTGAATTCAACGGTATGTGAAGCTGAAGAGTAAACATAGCACAACCCTCAGGGCTAAGCCAAATATTTTTCTTTCGACCTAAAATAATATTATTTCACATTAGTATTTCAATTGTCGTTAAATGGTAACAAAATGTCAATAATTATAAATACCTTGACCCTTGGTTTGTCGCCGTGGTATCACCGCTAAACCATGATGTAAAGTAGTGCCAGCTACTACATCCATAGAGGATGACATAATGTCAGCATATATTACCAGACGACCCACATGTTCTGAAGTAAGATTCTAAAAGACAAAATAATACAAGGAAATAAAAAATTTATTCCATTTATTTCAATAATTTTAAATTATTTTAGACATTTTTATAAATTTTAACAAAATACCTCAAAATATTCAACGGTAGAAAAATTATCAGGACATTGATGTACCATCACTGGCAACAAAGACTCCGATGCTGGTGCCGCCTTGGTTGTCCGACCACAAAACTGAATCTCTAATTTGGACATTCTTAGTAGGTCGTTTGGTTGCATTTTGGCTTTCAATCGGTCCAGCATTTCTAATTTTAGCTGTATAACGGATAATGAGGATTACACTGATTGGAAGTAACGAACTTGGAACAGGATGGTTTTTGTTTCTCTGACATGTGTTTTATCTACATTAGGATATACTGGGATTAATTTTTTACGATAGGGAAAGGAGACAATTTACAGTTGTGTGTTTTTAAGTGCACTGTGCGATATCAATCTCCCAGTGGTTTATCTGCGGACAAATTCAACGCTCTACACTGTTATTTGCTTACTAAACAAATTAATTTGTTCTATAAGGACATGCGAGATGAATGATTACCGCAGAGTATATGAACCAATATAAAAATACGATAAATGCACAAAACGATAAAAACCATAGCAGCTTTGCCACATAACGTGTATAGCTTGTTTTTCTTAGTTCATTATAGTGCGACAGCAAGCCGGAGACACTGGAGATTCCATCGAGTGATTGAAAAACAGTGTGGTGATAAAAGTTAATATCTATAAACTGTGTACCTCATGTCTTCCCAGAAAAAATGCTGAACCGTAGATTGGTTCTGTTCGTGGCTCAGAAATGACATCCATACCCAATTGGGTACCCAACAGATCGCTAAAGATCTCCAATCGAGCGGCATTGCTTTGCTTCAGTGCATTGAACTTACTTTCCTCGAAATCATATTGGGATGGATCAGCTTCTAGGTGGATCTGTGAGAAGACAGCCTTTCCACCGCTATCTGGGAGATTAGCCAAGAGAATGCTTGGCGTTTGCCAGGTTTCCTCTGTCCCAAGTACACGCACATGAAACGTATGAGATTTGCCGGCTTTATCTCTAACATTAGCTGATGCTGGAGTCTGAGGTGCAGCTACCCTGAATAAGATTATTAGTTAATGTTCAAATCGTTGCGGAGAATGAAAATATTTACACTGTTGGAGAAAACTAACTTTACGTCCTCGTGATCCTGGGAGAATCTAGTCTTGGCTGGAGATGCCTGATAGCAAAAGATATGGTGCATCATTTGTACGTGCTTCCATTTTCCATAAGAAAATCGCACTAATTCGTGTTCCCGAACTTCAGCTGTTTTGAATGATGGAAGTAGGGTATGCAATGTGTTTGAACATAGAGCTAACAGTTTTCCACCTTTAACCATGTATTCTACTAACTGAGATGCTATGTCTACTCCTACATTTCCACAAACCACTACGAGTGTTGCCTTATCCATCCAAACTTCACTTTGAGCCTCCTCCAGGGACAAAGTGTATATTGTGTATCTGAATAATTTCTTTGTTTAAATATACAGTTCATACTTTATTCAAAATACAATGGCTTACTTGTCCTTATTTAATGTGGCGTTCAAAACGTTCTTCACATTTTCTACAGCCATGGTACTGTCAGCATATATCAAGACATTTGGAGGCTTTGAATAATTCCCAGAACCAGTAACAAGTTTTTTGGAAGGCGAATAGCTGAAAAATAAATATATTCAAATTTGTTGATTGTAAAGTAGTGTCACTTAAGATTCTAATCATAATTACTTTGCAGTGCTAGTTGACGGTAACTTCTTTGGCGATAGTGTTTTAACTTCACCCTCATCAGTTACGTGTAAGGATTTAAAGGAACTTGATTCTAGAAGATTTACACAAGATGCTACTTCATTGTTCATAACATCCTTCAAATTGAGATTCTGAGATTTGGAACGATTTGGACTAGCAGAGAGAATTGCTGAACTGTCTAAAGATGTGGGTGGACTAATATCAACTGAGTTAGTCAAAGCTTGGGACAGTCTGGATGCCGTTCCGTTTATAATGGCAGTAGCAGACGCTGGGGTTGGAGGTGGCGTCGATGGAACAGGAGAGCCGGATGATCCTTCCTTCATATCTATTAAATAAACGTAAATCCCAGTACCATTAATAATTCATATGAAGTTGAATCCGAAAAATAAAAAGTTACCTGATAAGTCACCAGGTATTGTAATTTCAAGTATCGTAGGCATTTGCAGTGTTAGCGACTCGCTTCCTGGTGATATAAATATTCCAGGTGGATCCTCTACTTCTATGGTCTTTCTTTGTTGCGATACCAATCTTGCGGTGCTACTGAATATTCGCAATCTCTTCATATGTGCCTCCCATTGTGCTTTCCCTATTAATTCTGTATGACAATATAATGACTACGTTTCCATCGTGGGACATTTAAGTAGGATTAACTAATAATGTGCAATATTTGAAAAGAACATACACGAACATGATTCTCTAAAGCTATTTAAATCTGGCACAATGGAAACGTAGTCAATAACTCAGATTAGTAATATTATTTGTACTAAATTTTTTAAAATGCTTTTGAATTACTCACTTTTATTATGAATATGATTCAACTGATCGCTGTTATATGCACAGGGCTTTCCTGATACTAAAACGGCTATACAATACAGTATACATGAATTTTCAATCTACTCAATTCTTGTATTATTTATTGATTGTTATTATCAATGAGGTCATTAATGTTGTCAGTGCACTTACATTGGATTCGAGTCAGTAAAAGACCGTTGTTAATAAAGCATTGGTCGTTCATTAGGGCAATTGAGAATTTTGTTATATGATCTAGATCCGTTTCTAATATTAGTCCTAAATTGCGGTCTGTTGTCCAAGCGACTATTAAGCCATAGTCCTCAAGCTAGGCAATGGCAGAAGAAAGATATTCTTTCTCAGATTCCTATTTTAAGTGCTATAAATTTACATATATATATACAAAAATATTTTTCGTAATGTACCTTGGTAGCCTTGGTTGTGGCCACCGGGTTATAACTTTTCAAGTCTGCTTCAATGAGTACATGCATTTTGGAATCCTGATGGAGTCCAACTTGAGCACAATTGTGTGTACAAAGGGGAAACAAAGTTTTGCCATATGGATATCGAAGCCAATCAGTTACATCCACTTTTTGCTACAAAAGGAAAATGAGTACAAAATTCTACATGTAATTTTCTATGTATCCCCTTAGTAATTATAACCTACCTACCTGAGGATAAATTGTGCACAGGCACTTATCACCTTGGAACCAGAGAAGATCGCTAAGCTTGGCAACATTATGATTCCCACAAAAATAAGAACTGAGTAAATCCTCACTTCCACCATTTCCAATTCCAGCTACACTTTTGTCTCCACAAGATTCTTTGCAGTATGGATGGAAAAAAAAATATTAAGGATATGCCCAATAACCAAAAAACGTGATGACAAACATTGTTAGTCAGATAACATTTCAAGAATCTGATTACCTTCTTTTGTGCATACTGGGGATCTGGTGTGGAATGTTATTGAAGGACGAGAAGTCTCTGGTCCCTGAAAGGCAATATTAAGTCTTGCTCTCAGAGAAGAGAGCCTCCATGCTTGTATCCAGGTTGCAATCATGTAGAAAAATGTCAGGAGCATCTTGCAAATAGATGCTGCAATATGTCAGATCAGCAAGATATTATACACTTTTAATTATTTTGGTGTTTGCATGCTGCAATAAATTATTTTACACGATAGGATTTTAAGCTTTTGATTACTCTGACATCTAATCATATAAAATTTATAAAACTAGCAAAAGTAATGTACAGTGTACAAATTATTATTGCTAAATATACATTAATTTTTATAATATTGTTTTATGTAATATACACTATAACTAACATTATACAGAAGAGGAAATAAAATAAATGATAATGCAAGGTCAAAATAAAGAGACTACAATCAGTGAAGTGAAGGTCAAAATATAACTTTATTTTTTTTTAACGCAAATGTGAACGAATACAATACAAGGATGATATACAAATTAAATTCACGATTGTGCATATAAGATTATATATTATTTTTAATTTATTTGGAGTTCAAATTCTTTTTGGAAGTCACTTGTAACCAGTCGGCAAATTTAAACGAAAATTGTTGAGAAAAGCAATATTTCAGTTGTGGGAAATACAGAAGCCTGTCAAAGTACGATTATAGGAATTCGGAAAAGAATCTGTGTCGAGTTAAAGTAGTCGCAAAAAAAAAGTAAATCGTAAAAATCCTTGAACCCTGTCATCGCGTACCTTCTATACAGATGATCAAACACTAAACCCGCCACGTATTCTTTTAATATTCCTCAACGTCTTGTTAGTTTACATTTTATATTTTATGCAAACAAACTCATACAATCTCGTCCTCGGAATTATGTCACAGGCGTCTAATTGTCGATGAGATTCAAATTCCCTAGTATTTCTGTTGTTATGACGTGGCCTAGTGATAAATAATCTCACTAGAATTGAGCGGCAAGTTCAAATGAGGGATTAAAATGGAATCACGATTTCTTTCCCCGAATTCTCAGTCTGTCATTAAAGTATAAATAAGATATATTCTAAACAGTTGGGGAAATGTTTTCTAACCTTTACACGTGCATAAACATACGGGCTACAAAGAATGTAGCATGGGCCATTGATTATTGCTATCCTATTCGAGTGAGTTTCTCAGGAACTCTCACTCCTGGCAATAAATCGGGTCTGATCAAGTCACTTGAGAGGATCGACGGGCTAGCGGAATGTTCGGTTAAGAGATGACGCTGTCCATGTGCTTCCCCAAGTAAACTAAGGATAGGATGTACGTTGATGTGCATAGACCTTTATGCATAAAACAAGGCCCTCGAACTGGGGCCC